>VZRI01008225.1:347-27192 GCA_013397515.1 Upupa epops
AGAAGTGTGGCCAGCAGGTCAAGGGAGGTGATTCTCCCCCTCTACTCTACTCTGGTGAGACTCCACCTGCAGTATTGCGTCCAGTTCTGGAGCCCTTATTATCCTCTGGAGCATGTCCAGAGGAGGGCCACGAGGATGATCAGAGGGCTGGAGCACCTCTCTTATGAGGACAGACTGAGAGAGTTGGGGCTGTTCAGTCTGGAGATGAGGCTCCCAGGTGACCTTATTGTGGCCTTCCAGGATCTGAAGGGGGCCACAGAAAAGCTGGGGAGGGGCTCTTAAGGGTCTCAGGTAGTGACAGGACTAGGAGGAATGGAGCTAAGCTGGAGATGGGTAGATTTAGGCTTGATGCGAGGAGGAAGTTCTTCACCATGAGAGTGGTGAGAGCCTGGAATGGGTTGCTCAGGGGCATTCATGAGGCCCTGTTTCAGGAGGTGTTTAAGGCTGGGCTGGATGAAACACTGGCCAGCCTGATCTAGGGTGGGGTGTCCATGCCCATGGCAGGAGGGTTGGAACTGGATGGGCCTGTGGTCCCTTCCAACCCTGACCGATTCTGTAACTTCTTCCCAGTGAGGGTGATGGAACACTGGAGGGGGCTGCCTCGGGGGTGGTTGTGGAGTCTCCTTTTCTGTAGATGTTTGAAACCCACCTGGACTTGGTCTGGGTGATCCTGCTGTGGCAGGGGGATTGGACCGGATAATTGTTCTGGGTTGCTTCCAATCAGTAATGTTCTGTTCTGTGACTTGGTCTGGGTGATCCTGCTGTGAATTCTCCAGATCTCTGATGATTCTATGATTCTGCTGGGTATTCTGTTCCTACCACACAAAAGATGATTGATAATCCACCCTTTGAAAAGAAATATGTTAGATTAAAACATGCTTACAACCATTCAGTTCTGTACATGATTTCTTTCACACTGCATTTGTCAGCAGGATGTTTTTTTACAATTTCAAACACTTAGGAGGGGTAAGAAAAAAAAAATCTTTAATAATGTAATTGCTACCTCAGTCCTGTTTCCGTAGTCATATTTTCCATTTTTGTTGACAAAAAAAGTAACTTTTCATATACAAATATTTGAGGTTACATATTTATAGAAGCTAAACAACTACATAGATGCAAGCTGGAACACAGGAGGTTCCACATAAATATCAGAAGGAACTTCTTCACAGGGAGGGTAAGGGTGCATTGGAACAGGCTGCCCAGAGGAGTTGTGGAGTCTCCTTCCCTGGAGTTGTTCAAGACCCACCTGGATGTGTTCCTGTGCGACTTGGTCTAGGTGATCCTGCTGTGGCAGGAGGATTGGACTGGATGATCTTTGAGGTCCCTTCTGATCCCTAATGGTTCTATGACAGTGTTTAATTGAAACCCAAGAGAATATTCAAGGGGTGGGGGCTTCTTTGGTATGGTTTTCTGGGTGATTTTGGTTGGTTGGTTTTGAAAGTTTATAAATATTTACATTATTATTAATTTTTATCACTAACATTTTCAGGAATCGTTACGAACTTCAGCATGTATTAGGGAGAATTAAAGACTATGTAGGCTGCTTTTAGAATTATAAGAACATGCCTTACATCAGATGTGCATCCTAGTTCTACAGGAATCATTGGCAAAATTCCCATTTAACGGGACTAACAGGAGTAGATAGGTGGTTGTTCCCCTGTATTCAGCATTAATGAGGCCTCATCTTGAGTATTATGTTCAGTTTTGGGCACCTCAGTATAAGAAGGATATTGAGATGCTGGAATGTGTCCAAAGAAGAATTTCAGCCCATTAGCACATTAACTACATTAATTGGTAAACTTCATCTCAGATCTGATCTTAACTACATTCAGGATGACACCATAACTACATACATGATAATACAACAACATTCTGTGGACTTAAACTTATCATCCAGAAGCTTAAGTATCAAACATACAGATGGCAATACCTCCCCTTTAAAATACTGCTGAGATGAGATCAAAAGGAATAGAAAATAACTTCCCAAATGTCACAGAGCCAAGCCTTTTGTCAAAGAATGAAATCACTCAAGTTTAAAAGCAATGATGGTTGCTTTTCTGCAGAACAGCATCAGATAATTTGGAGACTGATGGCACAATGACTGTTTTAATGTGACATGCCATAGAAAAGTGACATGATAAGGCAAACATATGGCTACCAACATCTAGCAGCATGCACCCAAATCATTCTTTCAGATCTCCTTTTCTCACTGTTCATATTTTGGCCTGTTACAAAACAATTTGCCAATAAAAGGCAGTATAACTAACATCTTAACTTCAACATACCATATCACAAAGTTGATTACTGTGGTTAATGGCAGATAATCTCAGGCAATAGATGTCATTGGGTTTTTTTTCCTCTCTCCAAGTATTGCTGCTTATGTGCGAAGTGAGCTTTGCTTGCTTTTCTTATTTTTAAAAAAAAAAATGTTATGTATGAAAGTTAGTGTTCTATTCCTTTGAACTTTGTCTGCAAGTAAACGTTAGTCTATTAATTCAGCCACAGCACTTGAATTTTTAATTGGAGGACCAGAGCAGGCTGGCCAGAGTGGTTGTACATGGAAAATCAAAAGTGTGATACGCTGGAAAACAGGAATCTGAAGTTTATTCTTTGAACGCAGATTTCTATGTCCCAGTGAAGAAAAAAAAACAAATACTCTTATCTTTGTTTTGGGAGTTTTGTTTTGATGATTTTTTTTAAAGTGCTGTCCTCAACTTCAGCAGGATCATGAAAGAGACTAGCATCTTTTGAGAAGCCTTACTACATAGATGTTTGATCCTTTGTTTCAAGCTATTCTTGAAGATTAAATTCTGATTCTGCCTGAAGTGCTTCAAATGTCACAACACTGAAGGCAAAAGCAACAGCGATATGCAACATTTTCTTAACACTTAGAGCAAAAGTCTCACCTATGATTCACACAGCCTTGTGAAGGCTTATGGAAAACCCCATGCCTCATATCTGAGCACCTCCTGAGGGAAAATTAGTCATTTCACACAGCACTAATGATAGCTTGCCAGTGTTAAATTAATGGTGTCCTCGGGGAAAAACGTAATAACATTTTCTCTGATTAACCTAACTGGCTGCAGGACTCTGCCGTAGATCTGTTCAAATACATCAGCAAAACCATTTTTACTATAGTGCCTTAAGTTGGAAATTTTGATTCTTCGAGCTGAGAGGGCAAATGGCAGTTTCTGGTGTTCTATTGGTTTCTGTAATTATCCGTGATCACAAACTACATTTATTCTCATAAGATTTAGCTAAGATGTAAAATCCAATGTTATTCCATAAATCCTCAAAATAACTTTTTCCATCAACAAATCATTCACTTGGCCTTTTTAAACCAGTCATTCATCTTTAGTATGAAGGACACTGTAGAAACCAGAGCTGAGAAACTGAAACAATAAGAATTATGTGTGGGGTAGAACTAATACATTCTCCATATAGAGATTTTTTTTCATTTCATATGTACTGCCTTAATGGCTACAGAGCATAACTTTAGCTCAAAAGTTTTTGAGACTCCCATTACAGAATGAATAATAAAAGAAAATCAGTGTGAATATGTTTAGAAAATTCTCATAATTGTACAGTACTTTGCTATTTATCATGAATGCCCTGTGGAAGGAGTACAAAAAATATTCCTAAGGAATTTTGAGTAACATGATCACAAAATTCTGTAGAAATAAAACAAGTATATACTCACAGAAAAATATAGATTTATTTATTATTGTAAAGTATACCTGTAGTGTGTTCTTTAAATAAATGTAAAATTTATTTCATAGTGTTATTACTAATAATGGAATTTCAGCATCAAGCATGGTAATCTGTAATCTATAACATCCTGCAATTGTTGCATCACATGAAATATGACTGTTATCAGCAAAGACCAATACCTGCCAGAAAAGAGAAATGAAGATGAATCTTCTAGGAAGCCTTATCATTTTTTCTCCTAATCTCATGGGGCTGCATTCTGATTCCTAAGTTTGTGTTTGAGATGTATTTAAGGCTTGGAATATGCAAAGGTGAAATTAGAAGCCTCAGGAGGCAGCCTACTTATTTGAGCAGTTGCTGTGATTGAACAAAGATGACCAATGCTTGGTCTTCACTTAAAATTTAAGGGAAAGTTTACTGTGGTGAAATACAGCACCAGTACCCAGGCTGGAACTTATTGGTAAGTCTTGTGACAGGTATGAGAGTCAGCTGACAGAGCAACATCAACTGTGTGAACAGAAATTAAACCAGAATGGTAATGCAAACTAACTCTGGAGAGGTGTATCTACAAACTTAATTATTTGATTAAGCTAATTCTTTGCTAAAACACCTTGCATTTGTCTTGATAAGTCAATACAAGTCACTTCACATCTTATTGACCAGGAGAACTTCAGAGGACACCATTCAAAATTCATGGGAGACTACTGTCTAATGATTCATTTCATTAGTAACTCATCCCCTTGGTTTCCTACCCACAAATCCTCCAGTTTCTGAAAGCTTATCTCTGTTGCTTGTAAGAAGGTTTTAATTGTCTCATTTTTAGCAAATCTGGAAGGCTAGGTCAGTCAATGAAATTCATGACAATACTGAACGATCAAGCATGTTCAAAGAGAATCTGCACGTACTGACAATACAGGATTGCTCCTGTTGCCTTTGTCAGCAAAGCAACCTGTACTTTTAAATATATAGTAAGAAATTTCGCAACAAAGCTTTTATGATTACTATGAGAAAATGAAACCTGATAGGTCTTAAAAGCATGACAGAAAAAGATGCTTCAGTAAAAAGAATAAATGAACAAAACCTTAATCAGAAATTATCAAAATAAATTGGGTTTCCTCTTTGATATGTACTTGTGAAAGCAGAGCTTACAGTACTGTGATGATCATCTCATTTAATACTGAATTCTTTATACACTTAACACTGTTCTGAGTCGCACATTTCAGTGTTAGATCTTGATAGTTCATGGTCATTTCACACATCACACACTGCTTTCAGTAAGAAAGCCCCAAGGGCTTAAGAGCCATCCTCCTGCTGAAGTCTCAGGAGGACCCACAAAACACAGTGTGTTCTCTGGAATCTTTCTGCTCTACTACTGACATCCAGTGGATCATCAGACACTGATGAGGGCGTCCTCAGAGGTGGTATACCAAACATCCCTTCTGTGCTTGTATTCATGCTAAATCAGTGGCAAGAAATATTTAAGGATACCTATAATTTTATTGTCTTAAATATTGATTGGAGGCCACAAACTTTTCAAGAGGATTTAGTTTTTCAGTAGTGCTGAACTTAGCTCCAGTACATGGTATTTGGTCAGGAGTTAGATATGCTCTGGAGAAGATTGTCTAACTGAATGTATAAACTATTGTTCAAGGAAAAATCTATAATGTTCTACAGTTATTTTTATGTTGTAAAAATAACTTGATTAAAAATCCATCCTTAGTAAACCCTCTTGAATAATATGGAAACAGCATGAAGAATATTCAGCTTCATCTTACATATTTAATTTAAGCTTCTTGTGATGCTTTCATCCCCCATAGTTTCTCAAAAGTCAGTTAAACCTGAAGGAATTGTTACATTTCTAAACAAATAATTTCTGAAATAGACATGCAGGCTCATAACCAGAGGAAAGTCATTAAGCTGAAAATCCATGCTGAGCTGTAAAGTGCATTAGATATTCCTTGAGGTATTACCAGCAATGTTCTTATAAAAACAAACTATGGTAGAATTTTCAATAAACTCTACAGCCATAAAATGTACACTTTTTCAACTAGTATTTAATGTTTAGAGACTTTTTCAGATATATTTAAAGAGATTAATCTTAAAAACAACAAACAAAGCCAAACACAAACAAAAAGTCACCCGCAGAATATAGCTGCAAATTTAAAAGGTTTTAAAAAGTTTTAAGGGGTTTCCCTCCCAATGAAGAAAATAGAAAACAGTAGTTTTCAGTACCACTTAATGGAAACTGTTGCACTGCTTAATAGAGATCTTTGTTAATTGATTTTTCATTGATTTATGCAAGATAAAGACAGATATTGAGAACAAAAAATGTGGTTTCCATAGTTCACACATTAAATATTCCTAATTAATGAATCAAAAGAATCCCAAAACAGTGTTACCTTACCTGTACTGTTGAAAATATCAACAGAAATCTTTTCATTGTCATCTGCTGCAAAGAGTAAAATTGGTTTTGCCCTACCTTTGAAATGTGTCCACTTACCAAGAATGAAACCTGCATTCCTTTAAAATAAAAACTTTTATTTACTATAATGTCTTTGAATAGTCATCATAGATCAGACAAATACATCCAAACCTCAGGTATGTGCAGTTTGCAAATTCACTTACAGCATTGTGTGGAAATAAACTTCAAACAGGCTAAGTAGTACTGTAAAAACTGATAAAATAGAATCATAGAATTGTCTAGACTGAAAAAAGGCCTTCAAGATCATCAAGTCCAACCATTAACCTGGCTCTACAAAGCCTGCCTCTAAACAGAGTCCCTAAGCTCCATATCTATATGACTTTTAGACATATCCAGGGATGGAGATTTAACCACCTCCCTGAGCAATCTGTTCAGATGCCTGATGACCCCTTTTCAATGAAGAAATTTTTCCTAATGTCTAAACTAAACTGATCCCGCTACAATTTAAGACCATTTCTTCTTGTCCTATAACTTCTTACTCGTAAGAACTACCTTTCAGGTATTTCTAGACAGCAATAAGGTCTCCTCTCAGCCTCCTTTTCTCTAGGCTAAACAACCCCATTTCCTTCAGCTGTTCCTCATAAGATTTATTCTTCAGACCCTTCAATGACCTTGCTGCCTTCCTTTGGACCCCGTCTAGCACTTCAGTGTTGTTCTTATTGTGAGGGACTTAAAACTGAACGTGGTAGTAGAGCTATGGCCTCATCAGTGCTGAGTACAGGGGTACTGGTACAAGCCAGGATGTCATTGGTGTTCTTAGTCTCCTGAGCACACTGCTAGCTTATATTTGGCCGATTATCAATCAATACTCCCCTGTCTTTTTCTGTCAAGTAGCTTTCCAAGGAGGGTTCAGAACCACTCCTAGAGGCACAGGCAAAAAAAAATAAAAAAGGCTGCCTCTATTTGGGCAAAACAATGAAATATATTTAATTCACACAACATAAAAAATCCCCAACACTAGAACATAGAGATTAATCACATTTTATATCAGTGAGCCAAGGTGTTAACCCCCTTCTCTTCAGGGAGAAGAAACCTTCGGCATGTTTTTTCATTGTAACTGTGCTATCCATATCTCAGCCTGGCTTTCAATTCCTCTGATCCAATGGTTCTTTTAAAGAAAGATAATTTTCTGTTGCATGTCCTCCAAGCCAGTCCCCTGATCAAGCATGTAATTCACAACCTG
This sequence comes from Upupa epops, assembly GCA_013397515.1. Classification (NCBI taxonomy): domain Eukaryota; kingdom Metazoa; phylum Chordata; class Aves; order Bucerotiformes; family Upupidae; genus Upupa; species Upupa epops. The sequence continues at coordinate 7,721 of VZRI01008225.1, forward strand.
CTGACGGGACGCTCTTCTTCCATTGTGCTACACCATAGGTTTGCAGGAACTCTTTTTCTTCCTCTGCTCTCCAGGGTTCCAAACTCCCACACTTTTCTTCAGCACTATGTTCCAAGGCACGAGATGGCTGTAAGTTATATGCCCAGTCCAGTGTCGCATGCTCCATCTCCAGACAACAAGGGCCCACAAACAGGAAACAGGAAACTGGTAGCACCAATTGTCCCCCTGCTTATTTGCAGAAGAGCCAGTTGGACAGAACTGAAGCTAAGGGTGAGCCTGGAATTCCAAACTTCTTACCAAAAGTAACCATAGCACCTCCTGATCTGGCATGGCAGAAAACCACTCAACTCAAACTACAAAAAAGGAAATTGTTTCTTTTTTAATAAAGTAGAATTTTCTGCATTAGTTCAGCATGACCTAGTCATGTGCTACAGCAGCATTTATGTTCCCTCTGGACACTATCTGAGGGAAGAAACATCTGGGTCCACTTTTCAAGCTTTATTAGCCAAAAGATTTGTTAAATTTAAGGGCTTTGCCTGTATCTCACCTACTCTGGTTCACTTACTGTGTTGTGTTTCTTCTGTGCTCAGCTCTGGAGCTGATGCAGATTAAGCAATAAAGTACAAAATTCAATTTCAGATAAAAAATGTTTAGTGATACAAAGAGTACAACTCATCCGATAAGTCTGTGTAAATCAAACAACACCTATTTTTCCATTCATGCACACTTTTGACTAATTAAAGAAAATATTACCTTGTTCAAGTGTAGTATAGAGGAACTTAGAGCTGTTTGCTGCTTTGAAATCCCTGGTCACAATGGCTAAGGGATAATTCACAAGACTGAAGTGTGTCAGACTGCAAAAGCTAATGAGAAGATTCTGTTTCCTTTTATTGCAAATGTTAGTTGAGGGCAGAGGGAGAAGCAAACTAGAGGAAAACAGGAAACATCAAAGCTTGTGTACAACACTCGTTTACCATTTGCAGGAAGTCTGCAAAAATAACAGTGCTTTTCAGGAAGAGACTCTGAAAATGCTAAGGATGAGACAGATAGCAATTAAATATTTTCATTCTGTGTGCATGAGTTTATGTGTTGCAAAGAGCTCATGGAATGGGGATTATTTTACAGAGTCTCCAGACAGGCTGACTCAACTGAAAAACAGGTACTCCTGTTCTACCTTAAATGTACCAGCTAAAAGACATTCATATTGTTTGCCTGCAGGTGTAGAAGGGAAATTTATAGGATTAAGGGAGACAGTGCAATTGAGACCACCTAAGGGAATTAGCTTTCACCTCTCTGCACTGGTGGCATAGATAGCAAAATTTAATTCCGTGCGGATAGATGATACAGCTTGTGTCTCATGGTTGCACATAACACATAGGGTTCATTTGGACTGGAGGGTCTTCCAATTGCTACATGGTTTAATAGATTGTTGTGTTGGGAACACATGGCAGGGTTTTAGTAGCTGAGGGTCTACATTGGGGAATTGTTGAGAATATGCTAAAAGCTTCCTCACATCCAATAGAGTCAATGTCTGTTGGCGTTCAAGACAGACCTGATGCTGGTCAAGGTCCAGCCTACTATGAGTGGTGCTAACATCTCTGTGATAGCATATATAGAAGGGGAGAACACATGCCTGCATAATAAATTGCAGTTGTAGGAGAGGAGTAAGAATATGTGAGAGAAATAACTCTGCAGCACTAAAGTCAATGAAAAAAGTGGGGCAGATCTGCTTCAGGTGTCAAAGCTGAGATTCCCCTGCTGCTAGTGCTGAAGAGTACAGTGAGTCAGGCTGTCCCTCTGTAGTTAATCTGCAGGTTAACAGTGGAACAGATATTGACCTTGAGCAAATGGAGGGCCCTATGCCAGAGTGGGATGTCTGAAGAGGGAAATAAATAAACATTCACTATTTCCATAGCAAAAAAATAGTAGTGATACAAACCGCTATGGTTATAATAACACTAATAAACTGAATGGAAGTTATTCTAAGATATCTAAACTATAGCAAAGTCATAATTAATTATTGATTAATTATGCCAATAATTAATTCTGCCAAGAATAGGAAAAAAACCCCTTTTTATTTTCAGATTGTGGAGCTGACATGGAAAGTTTAAAAAGTACTTGATTATTTATTAGTAATTTATAAAATCAAGGATCTGAATTATTTTCTTATATTACGGTTTTACTTTATAACATGTTATACATTAGAATGATTTTATGTTAAGCAGAAAATTTTCTAGCACTATGTGTATTTAGATTCAGTATACTTGCATTGATACATTTATATGTAAGATGCATTTTTGTCCTATATATTGAATGTAAACTATTATTGTGCTTCAAGGCATCATGCTCATTTCCATAGAGACTATCTTCATGCAAAGTGAACTAACTTTATTATAAATTAAAATACTAAAAAAACTTATTTAAACCTAAAAATGTTTAAATAAACTGTCACTGGAAAAGCGATGATTCTAATATATTACTGTCAATTAAACCCATGATTTCCATTGCAGGATTAAATCTATACAAAAGATCTGGAAACAAATGCATTTGCATACAAATGACAGACCCGTCAAAAGAAAATATAAATCAGTGTTCAGGTTGTGAGAAAAAAGCCCAATAGAATGTGTCTGCAACTTTTCTAATTTAGAGGTCCTTTTTAATAATTTTTTCTTTATTAAATTACTTTCTTAAATGGAAGAGATGATCACTCATCTCATTGGGGACCAGAACTGAACACAGTACTCAAGATGAGGTCACGAGAACTTCCCTTCTTCTTCTCACCATGCTATCCCTGATACAGGCCAGGATCTTGTTGGCCTTCTTGGCCACCTGGACACATTGCTGGCTCATATGAAGCTGGCTGTCTACCAGTACCTCCAGTTGATTTTGTACTGGGCAGCTTTTGAGACACTCATCCCCAAGACTGTAGGGTTGCCCGGGGTTATTGTGAACAAAATGCAGGACCCAGCATGTGGCCTATTGTACTTCATACAATTGGCATCGGCCCATTGATCCAGTATTTAGGTATCTGTGGTTGTGGTTGGACTCAGCGACCTACTAGGTCCTTTCCTACAATGTTTATTCTGTGATTCTGTGATCTAGTTTTGCTGTAATTGTAAAGACTTGACTTCTAGAACCTTTTGTCAAATAACAACCTTGAGATGAAACAGAGAGCTTAACCTCCCAATATACTTGCTTAACAGAAACAAGATAATGGGATCTGGGATAATTAATATAACAAAATAGATAGATAATCTTAGGTAAACACCAAGAGTGTATTTTAAGAGGCTAAAAAGCCATGTCCAGTTAAAAATTTCCTAATGCTTGTGAAGGAAGTGTGAGGAAGGATTGATTTTCTTTTTGTAGCTGCGTAAAACAGAAGGCCAGTCTGATTATTTGAAGCACCATAAAATCTATAAATCCTAGTTTTGGAGCAAAGCTAATGCTAGAGGATACACTAATAGCTGCAGAGGAAAGAGAATGCAGGGGAGAATATTTCTGCTGATTAAGGATTGCTTCAAATGCAAAAGATATCTTTGCTTTTTTAATTAATTTTTTAGATGAAAGTTCTTGTTGATAGTGATGGTAGTGATGATAGCAGTAGCTTCTGATGGTTCTATCAAAACTTTACTGTGCTATATTATTATTTCATACAAACAGGACAGGAATATTCATGGCAAAGTGCTAATTACAGCCTTATCTGAGTACTTGATTATAAATTCCTGTTCCAACTAAGTCAGGAGACTTTTAGTTGAGCATAGAAATGTTAAACATAGTGTGTGCAATTGCTAAAAGAAGAAGAACCAGGAAGAGATTAGTATGCTGTATTAAGGCCTAAAGGTCAAAGATCTAGTGGACAAATTTGGTTTTTTTATGTAAAAAAACCAATTATTTTTAAATTCCTTTTGATTAAGTAAACCCTGAAATAGTATGAATAGTTTATTAGATAACCAGGAACAGTCCGTATTTTTAAGTAGTCTCTGTGCACAGTTTCTTACAGATAGAACACTTAGAATTTGAACTCAGAATTTAGAGATCAATGCAGTTTCACTATTAATGCACAACATCCTCAAGTTGCCAGCATTGACTAAACCCTTACTGTGTTGGAGCCTGTGCTATATTCTTGAAGCTGCCTTCCTTATGCTGACTTTCACAGGCTTTCAAGAGCATCATTTGTGAAGTCAAGAAAAAGCATATATGCTTAGAACTCACATTGGACACCCAAACCCAAGATAAGCAAAATCTCTTAAAATTTTCTTTAAAAACTGTGTTTAATGAGTTGTGGTTCATTTTCCTCCTCTGTTAAAGACATACACTAGCTCAGACATTATGTGACTTCATGTTATAATATACAAATATATATTACTATATACTTAACGTATATATAATATATGCATGTGTACTGTAAATGCGTGTTTTGCATGGTACATATTGCATTGCAAAATTGTAAATATTGTAAAATGGGTACATATGCGTCATATCTCAAAACAGGTATGCATTTTACATGTAGTGATTTCTGTGTGTGCATACCTTCCTGTGTATGCTTTGAATTTTACAATAGAATCTGTGAAAGGATGGGTACTTGTAGCGGGTGACTCTGTTAAAGGGTGCTGAGAAGCCTGTCTTCTGACTAGACAGAGAGTCTCCAGAAGTCTGTTGCTTCTTAAGAGCTAAAATCAGAGACATTGCTGTGAGGGTGCCACAACTGATGGAAACCGCAGACTACTATCCCCTCTTACTCTTTCATGTGGGTGTGAGTGACAGAAAAGACCAGAAGCTGAGCACAATCAAGGAGAACTATAAATCCCTAGGGTTGCAGGTAAAAAAAACCCAACAACATATGCAAGTTATCTTTTCCTCCAGCTGGTAAGATGGAGAAAAAGAGATAGCCAGACATAGACATACATGTCAACTCCTAGCTGTGGAGCTGGTACTATCATGAGGGGGCTGATTTTTATGACAATAGGCCATCCTTTAGTGATTACAACCTGCTGGTGAGAGTTGGAATACACCTGTCTGAAAAATGTAAGTGCACCACCTGGCCAACTTAGTGAAATGACCTTTAAAGTGAAGTGTCTGGAGAGTGGGATCCAAAATGGTAATCCTCACATCAACACAACAACCTGGGGAATACACCTAGGAAATAACTAGAAGATAAACCAATCCAGAGCTGCATACAACTACGGTGTATCTTCCCACTCCCCTGCAGGAAAAACTGCGTGCTTGATTAACTCCTTGAAGTACCTATACACTAGAGCATGGCATATGTGGAACAGGCAGGAAAAATTAGAGATACGTGTGGTGTCATGAGACCAAGATATTATTACTGAGACATGATGGGATAGCTTGGATGACTGAAACACTGCCATGGGTGGCTGTGTACTGTTAAAAAGAGACAGGAAAACAAAGCAGGCCAGTTTGTAACTTTTCATGTGAAAGAGCATCCTCTGCCTAGGAGAGAATGAAGAACCAGATGAGAACTTACGGGTAAGAAATAAGGGACAGGACAATATGGGTGACATTGTTGAGGGTGTTTACTACAGGCCACCTGATCAGGATGAGGAGGTTAATGAGGTCTTCTACAGACAGCTGAAAACAGCTGATCATAGGCCCTCGTCCTCATGGAAGCAGGCCTATCTACCAAAATAGGTGTGGCCCAATGTGACCAGCGACACATTGCCTCTGTCCCCACCAAGGTGCTGTATGCTCTGCCACTGAGAGAAGCCCCTGGTAAGAGAGAGAGATCATTAAGTACCAATGTCCTGAGCCTTTGGCAGAGAGAGCCTGGGATTCTGTTATATCCTCTACATTTGACACTGCTGTAGCCTCAAAGAAGAGCCCCTGAATTGTGGGTAACTAGAAGAATTTCTGAGACATCTGCAAGAGGACCAGAAAAGGAACTTTTCTCACAAGCATCAAATGCGTATTTTGTGCTGCCTTTCTGCCTTTTCCCCTCTGGAAGTGGGTGCAATTGTGTGTGTCAGTGTGTGTGTGTGTGTGTGGTGGTTTTATGGTTATGAGTGTTGGTGTACACTCTTTTGTCCCAGAGCTCTCATNTGCTCTTTTGCCCCAGAGCTCTCATCTAAGGCCAAAACCTGATGTGTTAGCTGTCTCCCATTTCTCTCAAAATGTGTGTAAAGACATTGTGATACAGTTTCTGTTTTACCTTCTTGATTCTTATTTGTGGGTTTTTCCTTTTCTTATTGGTAATGGATTCAACAAATTCTTTTCTTTTTAGCAAAGTTTCTTCATTGCCTGTTGAATTCTCGCTGAGAGCTGGTTGCTGTGCTTCGATTTCAGGCTCAAACCTAGAACGATTTAGACACCCACTCTAACCCATTACAGTGTGTTACAATAAAATGTGTCTAGGGGAAGTCTAGCCATGTTGAAGCTACATTTTTCTTGGAATAAAATATAAGCTATCATTATAAAGTCCAGGTTTTGAATGTTCCATTGACTTCTGGCATCAGGTGTCCCTACTGAAACTAACTAGTCTGATCAGAAAGAATACAACTAAACATCAATCAAGGCTCATATGGTCTCAAAATACCTTTGAAAGAACAAAGCAGACTTTATATTTTTATGCAAAAATGAATAATCAATGCTATTACTTGTTGTTTTGCAGTATCATAATGATAACCTTAACCACCAAAACAATATAATACTATTCTGTTACAGAGCAGGAGTTAAATTGTAATTGAATAGTGGAAGTAAAACAAAACAAACAAAAAAAAACCCAAGCCCTGCTGTAAGCTTTTGAAAAAGCTGCTAAATTGATAGAGAATAACCTTCTCATCAGTCTCCAAGGACACAGAGATTGTCTTATAAAACAAATACAAAAAAAAGAAAAGAAGAAAAATCCCCAGACTTGCCCTAGTGCCACAAATTACCTAATTATAGTAAACCAAGGGGAAAAAAGTAAAAGACCAATAACAAATAAAAAACCCCCTCAACCCTACAACTAGCAAGAAAACCCAACCCTGGGAGTTCTTTGTATCATTTATACAGTATCTATGGGAAAAAAACAGTGGAAAATTCTATACATAATCTTGTGGCAAAGAGAATAAGTGATTAGTAGTGTTTACTGTTGATGTACCCACTGCAGTCTGGACAATAGAAGCAGCAATTATGTCTTTTATAATACTGTCTTCTATTTCTCCTCATAAACCTTTATCTTCAGAGTCAAGGAGCACAAAATATTGAATGTAGTGTCTTAGCACAGATTATATCATTATGAGAGGTTTTTCATTGTTCCTCGGAAAACAGAGATTAACTACAAGGTTCAAAGGTCAGACACAATGCCTTCCAAATGTGTTATGGCTTTAATCCTCTCCACCTTGTGTCCCAATGAGGAGGATAAAAGATGTATAATGATGTAGCTTATTGCTCAGTTTATGCATGGAAGTGTATGATTGAATTCATAGTGTCACAGACTAGGTTACTGATAATTAGCAATATTTTCATAGAGGTCAGTACCAAATTTGAAGAAATGGTCCTTGGAGCATCTCTTTTATGGAAGCCCAGAGTGCAAAATGCTCTGGTTATGCTTTCAGTTAGATATCATGTGTACTTCAGAAAGCAGAAAACATTGTTCTATGGAAAATAAGATGTTTGCCAGGCCAGAAGATATTAAAATATATGCTGTAAAAGCTATGGAATATGACCTTTTATATTAAAAAAAAAAAACCACCAAAAAACTCGTATCTGCATTTTGCTTGATATATAGTTTACAGAAACAAATCTACACAAATAACAAACAGCAAATCTCAATGTGACTTTTCACACAATCACAGAACTACCTAACTTGGAAAAGACCTTCAAAATCTAGTCCAACAATTAGCCTAATACTGACAAGTCCTGCAGTAAACCATATTCCTAAACAGTGTGTCTACAGGACTCCTAAATACCTGCAGGGATGTGGAATCCACCACTGCTCTGGGCAACATATTTCAGTTCTTGATAACCCTTGCTGAAGAGGAATTCTTCCTAATGTCCAATCTAAACCTCCCCTGGAACAACTCAAGGCAGCTTCCTTGTATCCTGTCACATCACTTGGTTTAACAGACTATTTCCCATTCCTCTACAACCTCATTTAAGGTAGATGAGCAGAGCCTTGTTTTGTCCAGTTCTCTCATCTGTTCCTCATAAGATATTTCAGGTCTGTAAGAAGTTCCGTAGAAATAAAAGGCAGGTTACGAGCTTGCAAACTGCTTCAGCACAGCAGGAAATTACATTTTGCTTTGTCATTGAATTTCTATATAGAAAGTGTCAGAATATTCAAATCTACTAGAAGTGTTACATGGGGAGTAGATCTAGCAACACAAAGTGAGATTCATGCAGCATAACTGCATAGCATGGACCTGCTTGCCTGCTGTAATCTGAAGTCTGTTCTCATAATTCAAGATAAACGAGGGTACACATGTATATTTGACTCTCAGCTGATGCAAAGTGGAATAGCTCTGCTAGCTTTTGTTACACTGTGGTGATGTTTATAACCAAAGAATTGCAACTCTATGCTTCTTACAATCTAGCATGTAAAAATACTAAATACACTAGAAATCTCTTTGAAGATGAAGCTGCTTCGATAACCCTACAGGCAAACTAAATATAAGAACAACAAAAGCAATGTTGCAATAAGAATTTTCACACATTTCTGTATCAATAAAAATGCTTTTCCTGTAGTTGTTTCCTTTTTAAAATTGTTTTACATGAACACTGAAGTGAACTCTTACTTATCCACATTCATCAAATACTAGACAATATTCACAGGCTGTTTTAAATATCTAAATGATTTTTTATCAGAAAGCTGAGATATCTGCTTATATGACAAGAAAAAGAATAAAAACCAATCCTTGCACTGAATTCATCTAGAATCACATCTCATACACTGTTTTTCAAACAAGCTTGAAGGGCTGACATTATTTTGCTAATTACTTACACAGAAAGTTAAGCATTGAAAGATCGAAAAGCAAGAATTCAGCTCAGCTCTCATAGTTTTATCACTGTCTCAACTTTGTCTCTACTTCACCAAAGAACTCTTACTTCTCTCCTTGCTACTACATAACACAGTCTTCCTCTGTGCAAAAAATAGCACAGGACTACTTCTGGCTTTTGTGTTAGAAACATAGGACCCTGAAGCCTTCTGGAAGTTAATGTAGTCAAGAAAAACAGCAAAACAAAAAAAAAAGAGAAATCAGACTGACAAAGAAATAGAAAACCAAGATCTGCTTATAAGATATTTAATTTGATATTTCAGAATTATCTCATCTTCCAAATTTACACCAGGGAAATCAAGCATTTCTTCCTAATTCCGTGTATTTTGTCTTGAATCGCTTTTTTTGGGTGAATCATTTAAAGTAGAATATGAATTTGCAGCAAGCCACCTTATGGACACTGAATTTTCACATAATTGTATGTATAGGTATGGAGATTTTCTCTTATCTGGAATAGTGCATTTTTGACCAATTGAACCAGGGAATATAGTCTGTGCTCCATGCAGACCTTACTTCCATTTTCCCAGAAAAGTGCCAGTGGCACTGTGACCTGGTAAAAAAAAACACCACAATCTATGTGGACCGTGGCTCAATGTAGAAACTTTCAGGTCATTTGAATAAAAGACAGGGAAAGATCACAACTAGGGAAACTCTTGAAACCTTTAAGTAAAGAAATAGAACAACCTTCCTTTCCTCAAACATGGAAGTGAGCAATATATTCATTTATTTGCTCTCCTATTTATCTAATTCCTTTCCATCACAGGAATAAAATTTTCCAACCAAAATCCTCGATTGAAACTGTATGCTGTGAAAAAACAGAAACAAGCAATAGGCATCTTTTCATCATCAGTGCAGCAATTTAGAAAAATCATGATCTCCTCAATGGCACTGGTAATCAGAAATAGAAGGGAAGATTGAAGAATGCATTGCTGTCCATGAATTATTTGCTTAGGTCCAGTGAGAAAAAGATGTGACCACCACAGTGACCCTCTTGCATTGTGGTTCATGGATGAAAGTTGCTGTTATAGAGTATGCTGTAGTAGTAATTAGTTTGCCTGAAGTTCATGTTGCACTATTAAAACAGTAAGGCTTATGAAGAATTTTTTACAATAAACTCTGTCTAGAAATATTATTATAATAAATTGGACACAAAGAATTGTCCAATCAGCTTCGCCACATGAAAAAGTTCAGTTCACAATTTTAAATCCATGCTGCAAAGTTTACTTTTCCCTTGCTTTTTTTAGTGGACTTTTAAAAAAATATTCTCTCAAGGATATACAAAATTTTCATTGGATATGGTTGCATATACCTGAACTGAAGAACATGAGTTGGATATAACAGAGGAATTTGGAGTCCTGCTACTTTTTGCTTCCCAGCTTGCTTCACAAGCTCTCATCCTGAGGAGGGACTTCATCCACCCTGACATTTACTGGAAAAGTAGCACAGCAAGCAGTAGGCAATCCGGGAGATGTTCCTGGAATGCTTTGATGACAACTACCTATAGACGAGAAGTAGACACTCCTACCCAAGTGGATGCAATTCACTGGTCACTATTGAGCAACCTAGTGTAATGGAGGGTTGGCGGGGCCGTCCCTGCTCATGACAGGGGGTTTGGAACTAGATAATCTTCAAGGTCCCTTCTATCATGAACCATTCCATGAATCTATGAATGCAGGCAAGCTCATCAGGGATGCAGCCTGGACTACAGTGACCACCAGCTGGCAGCATTTATAGTACCAAGGGTCACAAATCAGTCAAGGAGCATAGTCACATCCCTGAATTTCAGAAAAGCAAAATTCCAGCTCTTTAGGGAGTTAATCAATAGGAACCCCTGGGAAACAGTCCTCAGGGACAAAGGAGCAGAACAGAGCTGGTAGATCTTTAACGACACTTTTCATAGAATGCAAGAGACCTCCATCCCCAAGAAATCAGGCAAGGAAGACCAGAATAGCTGACCCATGACCTGCTGGTCAAACTAGAAAAGCAAGAAGGAGCTGCACAGGCAGTGGAAGCATGGGCAGCTGTCCTGGGAAGAATATAGGGAAGCTGCCCAATTACATAGGGATAACACCAATAATTCCAGGGAGAAGACTGAGCTGAACCTGTCAAGGCATATGAAAAATAACAAGGGCATGTGCAGGTACATCAATGAAAAGGAGGTGGTTAAAGAAAACATACCACCCTGAAAAGCAGGAACAGTGTGATAGCAACAACAATTGAGAAGACTGAAGTTCTCAACAACTTTTTTTCCTCAATCTTCACTGGCAACCTCTCTTTCAACGCCTCCTAACTTAAAAAATTACAAGGTGGGGATCAGAGCAGTGAAGTCCCTCTCATCATATAGGAAAATCAAGTTTAAGACCTCCTAACAAAGCTGAACATATGTAGGTCTATGGGATCAGAATCCTAAGAGAACAGTTGCCAAGCCACTCTCTATAATATTTAAGAAGTCCTGGCAGTCAGGTGAAGTCACTAGTGACTGGAAGAAGGGTAACACAACTCACATTTTTTTAAAAGATAGAATGGATGACCCTGGGAACTACTGACCTGTCAGCCTCACCTCTGTACCTGAAAAGATCATGGAGCAGATTCTTCAAGAAGTTCTGATAAGGTCCATGGAGGACTGGGAGGTGATCAAAGAGAGTCAGCATGCCTTCACTAAGGGAAAAGCTTGCCTCTTGAATTTAGTGGCTTTCTATGACAGAATGACTAGATCTGTAGAAAAAAAGGCAACTTATCATAGTATCACAGCAATGAAGAGGCTGGAAAAGACCTTAAAGATTATCCAGTCCAACCTAAAACCAACCAAGTAAACCTAAACATCTGACATCTAGATCATGCTACTCAGCACTCCATCCAGCCTAACCTTAAACTCCTCCAGAGACGGTGACTCAACCACCTCTGTGGGCAGCCTGTTCCANCTCTGTGGGCAGCCTGTTCCAAAATCTTATCACTCTCTCAGTGAAAAACCTTTTCCTAATATCAAGTCTAAACCTCCCCCGATGGAGCTTAAGATTATGACCCTTTGTCCTGTCTCCAGTGTCCAAGGAGAAAAGACTGATGGACGTCATCTTCCTGGACTTCTGCGAGGCCTTTGATACAGTCTCCCATGACATCCTACTCACCAAAGTTGGAGAGTTATGGTTTTGATGGGTGGACTGTTCAGTGGATAAGGAATTGTTTGGATGGTTGAATACAGAGACTAGTGGTCAATGGCTTGAAGTCCAGACAGAGAGCAGTGATGAGTGGTGTCCCTCAGAGATCCGTAATGGGACCTGTACTGTTTAATAATTTTATCAATGATACAGGTAGCAGGATTGAGAGCACCGTTAACAAGGTTGCAGATGACACCAAGATGAGTGGTGCTGTTGATAAGACAGAGGGACAAGATGTCATTCAGGAGGACTTGGACAAACTGGAGAGGTGTGCCCAGGTGAATCTTATGAGGTTTAACAAGGCCAAATGAAGGGTTGTGCACCTGGGTCAGAACAATCTTCACTGTCAATACGGGCTTGGGGGAGGTTATAGCAAGTAGCTCTGAAGAAAAGGGCTTGGGTGTGCTGGTAGATGAGAAGCTTGATAGGAGCTTGCAGCTCAGAAGGCAAATCGTGTCCTCGGCTGCACCAAAGGAAGTGTGTGGCCAGCAGATNCCTGTAGTGATAGGATGAGGGGCAATGGCTTCAAATTAGAGGAAGATAGATTTAGGTTTGGTGTTAGGAAGAACCTCTCTTTAGCATGAGAGTGTTTAAACACTGGAAAAGATTGCTAAATTTAATCTGCAGTACTGAAAATTATCAAGGAAAAAAAATAAATACATGATTTCCAAAAGCTAGAAAGCATTTAATCTGATATTGACTTTATTGTAAAAATTTAGCTAACAGTGATGGGCTAAGCAAACAAAAAAGCCAGCATTAGCACAGACAGATTGTTCTGTGGACTTTCTTTGAACCTTAAATGAAAATGGATGTTGTGGGTGCTGAAGGTCAAGCACCTTATGTAAAAATATTTAATGAACTTTAGCCTAGGCTAGTGGTGTATTCTCTGCAGTCCTTATTCTAACTGGATTATGCTTCTTTTTACATTTTTTAAAGCAAAGCAAGGAATGGTCATTAGAGAACAGCTGTGAAAAAAGATTATTAAAACACAGAATAAAGTATTCCAGTTAAAGGACAGAATTTTCCTGCACTTAAATTTTTGTGAGGTTTGCTGCAGGACTTTGGTAAAATCACAGTAAGTAGAAATGCTTTAGGAAAAGAGAATTTTCTCAACATGTTGCTTCTCATCTTCCTATCTGAATTAGTGGTTAGCTACATTTAATTTCTTTAATAGTAACTTAAATGGAAAGTAGTCTCCTACTTGCTCTGTGGTTACTGTCTGCCTGAGGATGAAGGCAACAATGCAACTTTGGATAGTAAATTTTGCTCCAATGACAATTTGCATAACCTTTTACAAATTATTATTCCTAAATATGTGGAATAGTTCCTTCTTTATTCCCAAATATCTGGACTAATTCCTAATCTTTTCCCTCATTCTCAAGGCTACCCTTGAATCATTTACCTCCCAGTGATAATTTTGCACTGGAGTAGGATACTAGTAGGCATACCTCCTGTGTAAGTAGGGACTTTTACAATATTCCTGGTTTTGATGGTGCCCACTTCACTGCTACCCTGTACTGTATTTCCTTTTCTACTTCATCCCATGAGTTACTTTAAAGAAACATAGAAGTTGCCTTCAAGCTGTTTTTGCAATGAGATGCTGCACAGCATCTTGAGGTACCTCAACAATGGAATAGAACATTACTATACCTTTGTTCCACTGAGGTTCTGCTTGAAAATTGGGCTATCTCCTTTAGCTTCTACTCAAAGCAGAAGACTGCACATACTTTGACAGCACAAACAAGCAGTTTGTACATTAAGGCAGAGAAACTGCACATCTGGAATTCAGTGAATTAAAAAACAAACAAAAGGTATTATTTTTGAATGCAAGATTTTCTGAATTCTATTCTAGAGTGTAGGATACAGTAGTATTTCTCTATTTTAGCATACCCTGTTCAAAAAGTCTAAATTTCAGTGATTGTTCTTCCTGTATACTCTAAAGAAAAGTAAAATAGATATGGCTTACTTGCCTTTTTCCTTTTTCTAAAGACAAAATCACCTCTGCAAAATTTAACAAAATAAATAATATTAAAGACAGTCTAATGGAAGTTCTACTTCATTACACTTGTAATAAATCATTTTGCTATTGTCCTAGGTTTGGCTAAGATAGACTTAATTTCCATATCCAGGATAGCTGGACTGAACTAGACATTTCAATACCATACTGATGCCAAGCCCAGTATATATATGGAGTGGCTAGCCAGAGCAGGGGCATGGCAGCTACAGTAAGTAGTGTCTTCTATATAACTTACTCTGTTCTTATTACTGTTGTGTTTCCTTTTTCTATTATTTTACAAGTAAAATTTTCATCTTAACTCTCATGGCTTTACTTTTATCCTCTTCCATTTCCCCACTCCCCTCAGCGTGATGAGAGAGGTTACCCAAGTAGGTGGTGGAGTTCCTATTCCTGGGGATGTCCAAGAAAAGCCTGGACATGTCACTTAGTGCCATGGTGATGTTAGGTCATAGGCTGGACTTGATGATCTTAGACATCTTTTCCAGCTTCAATAATTCTGTGATTCTGTTGTGTGATGCTTAGTTGCCAGCTGGCTTCAAACCACAACAGTCCTTTTTGGTGCCCAATGTGGGGCAATATGAAGTGCTGAGATAGTGACAAATCTGACCCAAGTGTCTTAAAATAATATTACTATATGTGCTTTGTATATTATTTAAATAGTCTATAGTCACCATATTGGTCCATTTACTTGTGCGGTAGTGTTATGTAAATGTTATGTATTTATTTTGATGGAGTTCATCATCTCTGGGAGATGGATCAGGACTATCAATTTGTTGCTTTTCATATTGTCCATCTGTGTTTTTGATATTATACTACTAGTTACAAGGCTAATTCCTACTGATCCCTGTTCAACACTATTCAGTGCCCTCTAGGTGAAGAGAAAGTCTCTCAGCCTAAAAACAAATCAGCAGGTTCACTGCAGCTGAACTGGAGAACTAACTTGTGCTGGTAACAGTTTCCTCTGTACTGAAAAAGGAATATACCAAAAAAAATCTATCTTCTTAGTGAGGAATGATGACAGAATATGACCATCCTGAGATGAGAACAGGAGGAAGAGGCAGAGCAATAGGTTATCACTGAATTCCCACCCAAACATGAGCTGCAAGATACACGAAGGTTCCAGCTGTCATCCAGGAGAGTGTGCTGTTACCTAGCTGTTTAGATGCTGTGATAGTTCAGCAAGTGATTTGGAATTAGATTAGGGAAGTCAAGCAGCAGGAATCCCTGTCCAGGGAAGGGGACATTGACAAAGCAATTAGAAAACAGACACAAGCCCTCAACCTCTGGAGATGAATTCTGTCAGGTGTTAAGGAAAGGCACCCCTTCAAGGAAGATGTTATACGTCACTCCATGGACCACCATGGAGAGAAGTATCCAATAGCTGCTGGAACTGGCCCATCCTTATCACAGCTGTTAGATGTAGGTACTCTCTGGCCCAAAGAAGAGAATATGGCAGGTACACAGTATGTTTACTCTGTGATTTTATTCATGTAGACGTGGAAAGGACATAAGGAAGTGAGGTGGAACACATATGTTGATTCTAAAGACCCTAGCACAGGAGCTGCAAGACAAAACAATAATAAAAGGAAAATGTTGCCCCAATTTCCAGTGATAATAGTTTTTTAATTTTTCATGTCACTTTTAGAGAATTCAAACTGTCAAGAACATCTCAATAAAGAGAACCAAAAATGGTAACTTAAAATTTCATTTTAAGATGAAATCTTATTATTACAAAAACATAATCACAAATTATTAGTATCTGTTGTATTAAAAATTAATTAAGAAAGGACTAATTTGCTATGAGAGTAATGGAGTCAAAATCCAGAATCAAATATAGCTTTAGCTTATCACAGTTGAAATTAAATGTTTAGATTATATGATTGAATAAATAATTCTGGTAAATTCTTACCTGAATACAATTATATATTCAGTTATACATTGAAAGAGCTAAGAGGAATCAAAGTCTTAATCCATTTAAAAGTTATTTATGAAATTATTAGCTGACCACAGAATTTTAACTTCAATTTCTCTAACTTTTAAAATTATATACAGTTTTAACTTGTATATAAATATATAAATAGATATTCATATTTGTTTTGATTTTTTCTTGGTGAAAGGAAGTTAGCATCAGAGAAAACTGACTTTGTTATTCTTTAATGTATTTCATACAGTTAACATTACACAATTCAGAACATCAATTCTTTTCCAACTTCTCTGTGCTACACATAGCCATGAGAAATAGAAACTCCAGTAACACTCCATTTAATGACTACCCTTTTCTGAGATCTCACCAGTAGAGATTTATTAGATGTAAGTCTAAAAAGCTATGTTCATTAATTCCCAACACAAGGAGAGAATTAACTTTGATTTGCATGGATATATAACAGAAGGCTGAAGAGGTAATGTAGATGTTGACCTGATTTTATCTTCAGCTATTGCAGTTCAGTCATGATATAAATAAGATTGCACTGAAGAAGCAAACAAAAAGGTCTGAAGCACTACTGAAATGGAGCTGCATAAAATGGAATGATGTTTTATAAGCAAATGTTTCAATAAATATTTAGTGAGGGTAGTCAATCCATAGATAACTTAAATATTGAGCCCTTGAAATTGTCTAGGCTTTCCACAAATTATATGGCTTTCCTATTCCACACACAAGGGAAAATAATGTTAATGCTAAGCATTTATAACTATATAAGCTACTTTGCAGATTAAAGATGTTTTAAATAATGGATATCTAAAATAAGGCATGAAGAGGTCAAGAGTTCTCTAAGTGATTAAGTATCTTGGTTTAGTGAAATAGGAGCATTTTAGAGACATTGGGATACATTTAAATATTAAAACAGCCACAGGGTATTCTAAGCTATTCAGAATTTATAAAGAGCAACATTTTGAGGGGTACTTTTTCTTATTAACAGCCCTCTGTTAAGGCTGGTTTCTCGCACATTATACAAGAGGATTGAAACCAAGAGAAGCAGTCCCAGACAACTCTCAGCTACTGCCTTGTTCATTTGATCTTTATATCCTCAGCCCTTCTCTTTTCAGCAGAAATATCTGGGTGGCTATGTGGTAAAGTTCATGTAATTGAAAACTAGCATGGGAATAAATAAGTAGAAAGTAGTGACTTCTACTACCCAAAGGTGCATGAAAGCATCTTTATGGCTTCCTTTAAATTAATTTCTATTTCTTTGTTTTAATACATTCTCATTTTCCCTTTAAATTCCTATCTAGGCAGATAATGATTTGTAAAGTCACTTGTTTATAAGGCTGTGCTAAAAATCATGCACTGGGTTTCCAAATTTAAATATTACAGAAAACAAAACAAGAAGTCTCTCAGACTTTTAATGTCTGTGTAAAACACCACTATGTGTTCCTAATATCTAAACAAAAAGAACATAATATAAATTATGACTTATTGCAAAGTTGCAGCTGATGAGTATTTATTCAAACTTAATGAAATGTTGCAAACTAAAACCATCTATTCCTGTTATTGAGCAATTTCTTGCCTTCTGAGTCAGAGAAAAATTGAAGTTGTGTATTTCAAATCAAAAACTCAAATAAAAGTATTTAAAAACACAGTGGTAATTACCCATAAATTAAACTGTAAAATTTCTGGTTATTTACTTCAAAGCACTTCAGACACAGAGGTAAACTGATACAAGAACTACACAGGCAAAAATTACTGGCATGTTCTTATATATCTAAAGTTCTTTAAAAAACCCTAGAAAACAGTTATAAATTCAGTAGTCGCAGTACCGATTTTCATTGCATAGCATTAAGCTGAAGAATGTTGTGTATTAAAGGATAATTTTCTTTGTATATGTTAATCATGGAATCATAGAATCATTAAGGATTCAAAGGGACCTTGAAAGATCATCTAGTCCAATCCCCCTGCCACAGCAGGATAACCTAGACCAAGTCACATAGGAACACATTCAGCCTGGTCTTGAATGTCTCCAGAGAAGGAGACTCCAAAGTTGCCCTGGGCAGCCTGTTCCAATGCCCTGTTATCCTCACTGTTAAGTTCCTTCTAATATTTGTATGGAACCTTTTATGTTCCAGCTTGCACCCCTTGTCCTATCACCAGATGGCTTTGAGAAGAGCCTGGCTCCATCCTCTTGACACCCACCCCTCACTTATTTAGAGACATTAATGGGGTCTTGCCTCAGTCTCTTCTCCAAGCTCAAGAGATCCAGCTCCCACAGCCTTTCCTGAATGGCAGCACAGTTTGCTGGGGTATCGGCTTTGTGTCATCAGCAAACTTGCTGACCGTGCACGCTAATCCCTCATCCAAGTCAGTAATGAATAGATTGAAGAGGACTGGTCCCAGTACCAATCTTTGGGGGACCCCACTAGATACAGGCTTCCAACTAGATTTTGACCACTACTCTCTGGCATCTATCCTGCAGCCAGTTCACAATCCACCTCACTACCCAATCATCCAGTCCACACTGCCTCAGTTTGGCCATGAGGATGCTATGTGAGACTGAAGTCAAGATAGAACACATCCACCGCTCTGCCATCATCTATCTACCCAGTTATGCCCTCATAAAAGGCTGTCAGTTTGGTGAAGCATGACATTCCCTTGGTGAAGCAATGCTGACTGTCCCTAATGACCCTCTTAAACTTGATGTGCCTAGAGTTGTCCTCAGTGATATTTTAAAACCAATTGATACCATAATTCTTGTTCCTTAGGAAATAGAATTTAATTTTTTAGCCTTTTAATTGTCATCCTCTCAGGCTTTCTAGTATAAAGCTACACAAAACTTGAATTCATTGTTACACCAGTGTGGTAGAAATGAGAAAGTTTATATTCCTTTTAGCAACTGTACAGCGAGGTACAAGTTTATGAAAAAAGGTGGGTGCAGAAGTGTTCAGATTTTGCTGACACTACAGATATAATTTTTTTAAAACCCAGTGGCACAAGTCATTATAAAGAGTCACATCTGCCATTAATAACATAATACTGGGGTTTTTTTACTGTGGAGAAATTAGATCTCTATTTAACTCTTCTCCAGCAGTAAGACACCAAAGATCTCTGTTAGTATAGCAGTTCTCTTCATATAATGTCAACTTTAAGATTCTCTGTTCTACTCTTTCAAAAATGTTGCAAACCATTCTTAAAGAGAAAACACGAAACCTGTTGCAGTTCATGAAAACAAACTCACTCTTCAAAATGTTAATCAGGTTTTATAAATCTAGTTGCATTAGTTGCATCATTCCTGACACCTATATTTCTAGTCTTAGGAGTAATTTCAATGATGTTTTTTTTGTTCTCTTCCTCTATTGTACCCCCAACCCCTTCCC
>VZRI01008227.1:0-41028 GCA_013397515.1 Upupa epops
TCCCTTTCCCAGCCTCACTGTTCCCATGGACCTGCTCCAGCCTATCAATGTCTTTCTTGAAGTGAACTGCCCCCAGGACTTGAAGGGGGGCTTCTTCAGTGCCCAGTACAGGCAGAGAACTCCATCCCTAGTCCTGCCAGCCAGCCACACTACTGCTGATACAAGCCAGGACGCCAATGGCTCCTGTTCAGCCAGTTGTCACCGGTACTGTCAGGTCCCTCTGCCAGACTGCTCTCCAGCCAATAATCTCCCAGACCGTAGCTGCAGGGGGTTACTGCACCTCAAGTGCAGGACCCTGCTCTTGGCCCTGTTAAACTTCATCCCTCTGGCCTCTGCCCATTGACCCAGCCAGCCCAAAATGTATCAGGATGCAGAAGATCCTGTGGGTAGAAACAAAGCACCACAGCAAAGACGTTTAAACATACTGTTACACAAGTGAAGGAGACAAGAGACAAGGCAAAAGCCCTGAAATGTCTTCAAGTTTATTGTTCCCAAAACCTTGTCATCATCTCCTCCATGCTGAACTCTTCTCCTGCATTTTTATTCCTCTTGCTGGCACTCAGACTTTTAAGTTTTGGTTTTTAAAGTCTTTGAAAGCCTAGTACAACACTATGGCAGCAAAGGGCTAAAGCATACCTGAAAGCATTCACCAATCGGCAATCCACAGGTGTCTCAAACAGGAATTTTTATAACAGTCACAGAATCACAGCCTGGCCTGGGTTGGAAGGGACCTCGGACCTCCAAAGGTCATCTAGTCCAACCCCCCTGCAGTGAGCAGGGACACCCTCAACTAGATCAGGCTGACTAGAGTCTTGTCCAGCCTCCCCTTGAATATCTCCAGGGATGGGACCTCAACCACCTCCGTGGGCAATCCGTTCCAGTCTTCAACCCCACTCTTGCTAAATTACTTTCTCCTAACATCACATTTCAATCTGCCATTCTCTAATGTGAAACCATCAACCCTCATCCTGTCGCTACAGGCCTTTGTAAACAGTCCCCTTCCAGCATTCTTGAAGGTTCCCTTCAGGTACTGAAAGGCTGCATTTCTATCAAGTCCAAACAATTCCTACATGAACAGAGACCCTCACACTGTCCTATCTCAAGTTTTTCAGTACCCACAATGTAAAAAAAAAAAATGATTTTCTCTTGGTTTTAGGTGTTAGATTTGCAGACGGGATGCTCTTCTCCAGGTTCTCAGGTAACTGCACTTCTACTGACATTCATCATGTTATTTTTCATCTCTAAGAATCTTCAGTATTAATGTCATTCTGTAGAAACAGTAACATTTGAGAATCCTTTCTGTAGAGTTATCCTTCTAACTGGAATAAATGAAGAGAATCACTGCGATACACGGGGCCGAAAAGCATTCTGATGAGGTAAGAAATTCTGGCCTGGAAACAAGACAGAGGGCAATGGCAGAACCAAAACTGGTATAGAGTGGTGCACTAGGGATCAGCTGTTTGTTGTCTTTTCTAATATTAACAGCTACACGAAATGAGAGGAAAATGAAGAGAAGATATTTCAAAACATGCAACAGGAGGCAGCACTTCATGTAATGAAAAACAGGTATGTGTAAAGAGTGTTCTGGATGGAAAGACTGCTGTACTCACAAGGAAACTGGACAAGTACTAATTAAAGAGATTCGCTAAAAATAGTGAAGAGAAACATTGCATAAAGAGTTCAAGAGATGCCCTGACCTCTAAAAAGTCAGAAGCTAAGAGAATATTCATGGTGAGAATACCCTGAGTCCCTGCCCTGTTCTTGCTCTTTCCTGTATGCCCAAGTACATGCACAGTCCCTGTTCAAAACCACAAGGGTTGTTCAAATTCTGGCTTTGGAAATTCTTTTTAATTGAATGTTTTGACCATCCTCATGTAAATGTGGGTGCACAGAAAATAGAAGGGAAACGTGAGGGTGCCTAATCTGTCTAACCTGACTATCTTCAAGAAGCAGCATTCCAAAACCTCTCTGAAGATTTCACTGTCCTCACAAGAGAAAAAAGAAAAATCCTTCACCTTCTCCAAATTTCTCCATGTTTTGAAGTTGTGCTGCCTCTCATCCTGCCACTGCACACTTCTTAGAGGAGTCCAGTTGCTGTTAGGTAACAAATTCCCTTTTATCTCTCTCAAGGTTCAGCAAACTAAGGTCTCCCAAGCCTGTCCTACCATGTCATGTGCTCCAGAGCCTTCTGCACATCCTAACAGCTCTCACACTGAGCTTGTATAAGTATGTTAATGCCTTTCACCCTGTGGAATCCAAAGCAGGACACAGTGCTCCAGATGGAGTCTCAGAAGTGGAGAAAGATGGGACAAAGAGGGAAACAGGGCACAGAAATCAATTCCCTTGATGTGTTTGCTGCACTCTTGCACATACAGCAACAGTCACTCAAAGAGGCTGTGCAGTCCCCATCCTTGGAGACATTTAAATCTCAAATAGACACAATCTTGACCAACCTGCTCCAGGTGATCCTACTTGAGCAGGGAGGTTGACAAGATGATCTCCAGGAGGTCCATTCCAACTTCAAGTATTCTGTGACTCAAGCCAGGATACAGCTGTGTCCTTCGCTGGAAGGACACACTACTACCTCTTGTTCAACCTGCTGTTCTCCAAAGCTGCTTTCTTGGCAGTTATCTACCACTTCAGATCAAGTACTGCCTTCATCTCATACTGTCCATATTCTAATGGTAGGCAATAGTGATTTTAGACAGAAACCTGCACATTCAAACTAGTCTCAAGTTTCATTCAGAGATGGAAATAATCCAGAATCCATCTGCAGGTAGATACTCGCTCTTGTAAGAGAAAGTAACATGCACTTATTTCCATGCACCACTGGTGAATTCACATCGACCACGTCCTGTGAAGTACATGCCAGTTTAAGGACTGCAATTTAAACAAAAATTTTAAATAAAACATTGTTATCAAATTAGTGATGAAAACT
Organism: Upupa epops; assembly: GCA_013397515.1. Lineage (NCBI taxonomy): Eukaryota > Metazoa > Chordata > Aves > Bucerotiformes > Upupidae > Upupa > Upupa epops. Next base: position 2,939 of record VZRI01008227.1, read on the forward strand.
GCATCCTTTACATTATGAGGTAAAAAATAAAGTTCTTCTCTAGAAATGTTGCCTTTGGATTACTAGCTCAGTGGTCTCTAAGGGAAAGCCTGATACAGTAGTCTGATTATGTCTCTCCTTCACTCTTCACTACTTCGTATAGATTCTGCACTGAGATTAATTTTTCCTGGATCACACTGTATATTTCACCTCTTCCATAGCATAAAGTCTTAGGTAAATGCAGAAACCTGAATATTATTATTATTCTATCCGATGCTAAATTCCATCATTTTGGCATTACTTCCTTGTATGTACTAGAGATTTAATTCTAGAATCTTAATTCTAAAAATCCAGTCTACTTCATGGTAGGCACTAATGATTGGTAACTGAGTAGACATCATAAAACACCTCATGTGATCTCAAAGTTCTTACCGGATTTTAGTTCTGTAACATTTCAAATCTTCACTGTGTCCACTAGGACAGCCTTGAGCTCAGCCTGGCAACTACAAAACTGGCCATCGAGATGCAAGAGAAAACAGATGAAAGGGATATTGTCCAGAAATACAAACACTGTTGCAAGAGACATCCAAGTTCTTGGAAAGAAGGGAAAATTCACCAAGAGGGCGTTTCTGAAGATCTTTTCTTTTTGCTATTATCAGCAACAACCATTTTAGAAGGAATCTTTATACTCCTTCACATCAAACTGGAAGGATCACAAAAGAAGTCTTCTTGAACACAGCCTACAAGGAATAAAAACCAAGCCCAAAATTAAGTATCAGACCAATACTGTAATTTATTGGTATTTTAGAACCAATTGTCACTTTTGTTTGGAATCAAAACTATTGAAAATCCCTGTTCTTGAGCTTTCTAGCTGCAAGAATGTTTCAATGAACTTAGTGCCCTGAATCCAGACATCTGATCATTTCAGGAAAACCCCATCACAGTGCATTCTATGTGCCTTCTGAAGGAGAAACAGAAGGATGAAGAGCTTGCATGCAATGTAAGAAGGTACTCTTGCTACAACTTCTCCCATGCAAGGGCTCTTCGATCCAGAGCACCAGCAAGCCTGCTGATGGCTACAAGACTATCTAGCAGCACAAACATGTCTCCAGTTGAAAGAAATGCTTTGCAGTCAAACTCATATTGTCCATGATAAAGCAGATTGGTACATACTTCTTACTCCAGGCAAACTTCTCTCTGCTAGCTTTACCAAGTAGCTGTTTTGGATTAGAAAGAAAATTAATACTAGTAAAACTTGTAGAACAAAACATTCTGGAGACACAAACACAAGACAACCTGTGTTCAAACCAAAGGCTAAAGGAGAAGGACTCAGTTAAACTTAATTCAGATTTAATTGAAAGAATGATGGTCAGGATGGATCCAGAAGCAACATGCATGCCTAATAAAAGAATCAGATGACAGCAGAATCTGTAACAGCAAAGAAAGAAGCACCAACATTATTCAGTCTTTTAAAATACTGCACCCAAATCCTATCTCCCTCAGAAATAACAACTGCAAACTCTTCACTGTTCCAGCAAAAGGGATTAAGATTAGTCACATCTCAAACGCATTTGTCCAAGTCTTAAAATCAAAAGCTGAATTGCTTTTGTGGCCCTTGAACACCAAGTGATTTGTGTTTATGTTCCAACAACTGAACTTTTCTAACACCCAAATGTGTAACTTGCCCAGTGGTTTTGCTCTGGCACCTCCAACTGCTATTGAGTGCTCTCACTCTCAAAACACTCGTCTTCATGCCTTCAAGAGACCAGAGCTGAAAAGCCCTGTGTCAAAAAGCAACTTACTTTTGTATTAACTGAATGTCTCAACTGTTTCTATTTCTTCTTTTCTCTCCCTGCTCAATTACTGCAGGTATAACAGTCTGCAGATGCAGCTGTATCCACCCTGATCAAATACCTCATTGTTATCATCTCCTCGTCGCTCGTTCCCAAGATTCTTCTGTGCTTCCAAGCAGATCACACTTCAGAATCCAGATTGTCCTAAGTACCCTTCAGAAGTACAAAGTGTTTCTTAACATCTCCAATGTACCTATCTCACTGTTAGCTTCCCAAATACTGACAAAACATCCTGAATATTTAAGATTAATGATACTGAGAGGTGCCTAAGGAAGCTGATTATCTAGTTTTTATGGAAAGGCAGCAAATTCTACAGTTGGAAACAGACACTTAAAGCAGAAATGCAAAAATTCTAGAAAACAGGAGTAAATAAAAAGGCAGAAGGTAGAATAGCATAGTTTCTAGAAGGACCCGATTTGCACGAGAAACACAAGGCATAAATACCAAGAGGCATCAAAAAAACCCCCAAACAACAAATTACCATAACCCCACTAACCCACCAAGCAGAAAGGAGAATTGATTATTCCTTGGTTGATAAAGATTTGAGCCATTTAACCATGGTAGCATCTAGCTATCTCCATCTGTACACACAGTATCAGACATGAGTACTAGTTTACTTAAAGCAAAACTCAGCATTAGCTGAAATGAGACAGTAGTGCTAAACCACAATTTGAACGGTCTGAAACCACAGAACTTTGTTTCAAGTGACCCAGCTGTTCAACTTTCAATTATGTGTTTTGTCCACAGCACCTGCTCTCCAGACAGACACTTAGAAATAAGAGCTAAAGCAGTAACCACGGTAGGAAGCAGCAGATCCCACAGTTAATTGTACTATCACAAACACAAAGGAGGACAGATCTGTCTGAACTGCAAAGCAGCACAAAAAAACGGACACCAAGTGCAATGAATAGTTGAAATCCCTGGACACGTCCATCAGTACATGACCAGCCATTCCATACAGCACTTGGTGAGATTTAAGCCAGCAAGTAACATGTTTAGTGAGAGCAAATACAAAGTCCACACGAGCAATGAGACACTCGCTGCAGAGCTGACAGACATATTACTGTACACAAGAAATGCTCCCAAATCCTACAGCACAAGTAAAGCTGAGGAATTTAGTTTTAAGAGTTTCACAAAAGCAGTTGTTTAGCAAAGAGCAGAATTTTGAAACATGGAACAGAAGCTGCCTATATTGGTAATAACTGCCTATAGTGCTTATAAGGGAATAAATAGATTAATAGGTTAGATTAACTAACTAATCTATTGCAGCTCATCCAGTAGCAAAGTCTTCAGCGAATCAAGGAAGTCAAACAAACAGTTTAATTCAGTACTGAAGGAACATTTTCACTAGGCAAGACACCACAAGTACCCCTTCCTGCTAGAAAACTAATCATCTGCCTTGTGTTCACCTATGAAGATGACTATGAGGAAATAAACTGAGCTTTTCCCCCTCCCTTTTCTGACAGCACATGAAGACCATCACTTTTAACAAGCACCAAAAGCAAGTGAAAAAGCCTAAGAAATCATGAGAACATTTCACACTCGTAAAGTCTGCTTTCAATTAATCACATGGATAGTAATGATTATTTTAATGATTCATTTTTAAATGTGGTTCTCATTTTAATTATATAAAGTGCCTATTTGAAGAAATCATTTCAGCATTTGCATAATATACGGACAACTTAGCCACTTCCTTGCCTGTTATGATTTTGTTCTCTTCTAACACTTTGTTTAGTGTAATTCTTTTAGTTCCTCTTGCCCCACTACCCATGAAGTTTGAACATCAGTGCAGTAGCCTAGCAGTAGCAGCCTTTTTCACGTGTAAATAAAAAGAACCACTTTCAACAAGGGGTTTGTTCTGACATTTTATCAAAATTACCAGTAATGCATTTTTGGAGGAAGGATTTTAGTACCTTTTTCAAAAAAAAATTGGAAGCTTGACTTGCACTTCACTGTCATGCCCTCAGGAAGGTAACATTTTCTTGAACATAATCACAGTGAGTTTTTAATTCTTAAGCCATTTATTAATATATTTTTCATAATTTGTTTAGTATGAAAGTAATATAAGCTCTGTACTTACTTCAGATTTAGGTAAAAACAAACCCCTCAATCACATCTCAGAAAAGCAAAACACAAGATGTAATAATCCAGACTACTAGTTTCTCCATTTGAAAGCAGGTTCTGACACCGGCAGATAGAAGGCCGAGTGCATCCATCACCTCGAAAAGTGACTCAAGATATTTCAGAAAAAAACACTACTCCCCATTGCTAAAATAACACTGTTTCTTCCTCCCACCAACAGCCTAAAGTCAAGGAAAAGTCTTTGCAGCCGAGGGGTTATCTGCACTCAGTGGCCGCTCCAAGAGCTATTTTTTTTTTTTAAACCAAAAGCTTTCATATTTTTCATTCCAGGAAGAAAAAATGGTTGGGATAAGTAATCAATGACCCAACTGTTCAAATCAGTGTAATATTTATTCTTTTAAAATTAAAGGGGGGGCGATGACTAAGTATACAGATAGGAACAATAAAAATTAGTTTTCATTTATTACTACTACAGATGTATAACCATGTGCAAGTGTGTTTAACATTTACAACATCTGCTTAATACAAAGCTCATACCAGTGAGACCTGCGTATTTTACAGCTGTTTGTAAGAAAACATTTGCTAAAACCATTAGGTGTCAAAATAATCAACTGTACAACACAGTGCTGTAACCAAATGATGCATCGACTTGTCCTGCATTATTGATCCCATTATAGTTTATTTCAGCATGTAACAGTGACTCTCCCATATTCTCTCCTTCACCAGTCCCCCCTTTAAAAGCAAGGCCCAATTAAAAGTTTCCAATACAACATTGTTATGGCTGAACAAAGCAACCTACAATTTAGGGGTTGTCACTAAATGAGTCACCAGTGACATTTTCAGAGTCTAAACTACTTTTTAAAGAACATTGTTCCTTGAAAACATGAAGTTAAAAAAAAAACAACTTAGAGCAAATGGAAATTCAAACTTAAAATCCTCTTAGATGACTAAATAGTCTCAGGTAACTGGATCCTCAGCAACTTTGACAACTACAACAAAGACTAAAAAAAGAAAAACCTCCTACATTTATAGAATTTGTCAGTATCAAAAAATAGTCCCACAATCCCACACTCCAGTCACATCTAAAACCTACCAACTACACCACCACTCCAAATCAGGTGCCCAGGTGCCCATCAGCACTTGAATTAAGCTTCTCATAGCCTATTACAGTCACTGTATTTTCACATGAAGAACTTGTTTGAAGAGTCTGAACACACCAAAACAATGTGTCTCCAGCTGGAAGGCTCCCTTAAGGCTCCTCACAGTAACATCCAGTACCTGGCACTACCTGTAAAGTTTCCTGGTACTGCAAACTTCTCCTCCCCAAACCAAACCAGAAGATGGAACTTGCTACCCATATCCTTCTCAGTCTCAAATACACATCTAAATACAACATATAAGAATACCTGAACACATGAGAGTACACACTGCAATGAGAGTTAGGACAGCTTTATCATTTGACCTCTCAAAATTCCACATTCATAATTCCATGTGCAGTGCCTGTTATACTGGTTGCGTGGCAATGTCTCAAGTTCAAAGTTAATCTCGTGCCTTTCTGTTTCTTCGAGAGAAGAACAGTATTCAATGTTTCTTGAAGTCTTTCCATGGCTCCCGGACATGTCTATGTTTCTAGTATCTTGGAAACCTATCTGTCCCTTTTAGTGCAGCTGTGACAAAAGAATAACGCTTGTGTTACGTTTTGTGACGCTCTTCACGCAAGCACCTCTCCAGAGTTGCTTTTCCCACATTGCATAGACACAAAACCAGCCAAACCCAAAAGCATCAAACTTAATGTCTAAAGAGAAAATACAAGCATACATAATGGAACATCAACAAAAGCATCCAGCACTGCACTCTTTTCTCTTGGATCAACAGTTTCTTATAAATACAGATGAAGAAAGAACCCAAAGCAATGTGTAGCACTGGAGCCACTCTCACACTCAAGTGTGAGCTTCAAAATCAGATAAAAAAAAAATTCCTGCCACAAAAGTGAAGTACTACTTTTCTGTGTTGCAACACTATCCTCTGTAAATCCACGGCAAATAGATATGAAATGGGATAAAAAAAACCCCAAAACTAAAATTGCCTATCTGCCCCCCAAACATTAATATTTCAGAGCTATTCTATTATACCATAAATAGTGAGGTTAAAACTTAAACCTTCCAATCAGCATCATCAACAGTTCTGAGCTAGGCTGGCTCTGTAATAAGTACAAGATATCAACAACAGTTTTCTTGATCTGGAATTATTTTTAACCACAAAAGCTATTACTGTCTTAATGGTTTTAATAAATAAAAACAGTCCAAGTAAATTATCCCACAAAAAATAACACACAGAAGGAACAAAATAAGAGACTTTGAAATCCTGTGCCAAACAGTGAAAGAAATGAGGCACAGTACAGGTACACAGACATCTCATTACCAATTCACTCTCACAGCACCATCTAACCTGTGTGCTCCACACACTTGAGTTTTGACCGCATGCAAGGGAGCTTTTACATCTAAAAAGAAATAATCACTTAAGGACCAGTAAGCCTCTGTGTTGGGTTTGCTACTAATGTTATCTGCAGTACACTCAGTAGAAAGAAACAAAAAGATTAACAGAAAGTTGAACTCCAATGATACTTTCATTAGCAGCAAATAGGTATTGCTGTTACAGCAACATCAAAGAAGTGCTAGGAGATAAAGTTCCATTCTGGCACTAGTTCTCCCTCATTGTCACTAATTCTTTGTTATTTAAGACTTCTTATAACTATTTTATTAATAACAGAACAAGCCTAAGAGTATTACTGCTTGATTCCAATATACAGGGAAAGAAGTAATTACCTGCTTGTATTCACCAACGCAGTTCTGACAGCAGAATCTTTTCTGCTGACCATCAATAATAAGAATGTTGTTTCCAGCTCCTTTACTGGGCAAATACTCCCCACAATGCTCACAGCAATTCATTATTAAACCATTTGCCATTCTGTATCTGTTGAAGCAATGGTCGCTGCACAGTTTATGAGTCATATTTTTAAAGCTAACTTCATGACGAATCTAAAAAACAAAAACAAGTAGCACAATCAGCAGACAAGCACAAAATTACCTGGAACTACAAGAAGTCTTACGTTCAAGAACAGTAACTAAGACCAGCCTAGACTATGTTTCCTAGTTAAGAACAAAGATGCCCAAAATGATCAGGAAATGTAAAAACTGAAATTCATTTTTGTTGTCTCCAAAGCTCAAAAAAAAAACCCCCCAAAAAACAGAGACCCATCTGCTCTTGCAGTCTGGAAGCAAAAATGCAGTAACTACACATTAGAGTAGAAGAGAGTAGAAGGTGTTTCACACAATACTCTGTTTGCAGGCTAACACCAAAGCGTACAGAAACTGGCCAAGCACACACTGTGTAAAGTGGCAGCTTCCAGTACGGCAGGCCCAGGATTGGCATCAAGAGTAGAAGAATGCATTTATGAGAACTTAAAATTACATATATTCTACATACACTTAACATTTCACAGAACGGCAGGGATTGTAAAGGACCTCTGGGGATTATTTAACAACCTTGCAAAACAACATTTACTCTATTACTTTCTTTTTCAATCTTTTTTTCCTCATATAAAAATTCTTTGATGTGGGAAGTCTTGCTTTTAATTACAAGATTCTACACACAATTAAACTGTGGACAGCAGCAGCAAGGTATCAGCAAAAGGCACCAGAAGGTGCTGAAACAAAAAAATCACTATCTAATCTGTTTGCATACTTTCTTCTTTCAGTTGCTGTTCATATTAAGCCGAATATTAACCCTGCATACCCTAGTATCTCAGTGCTTATGAAAACAGTGAATCAGATCTCAGCAATTTTGTTATTACTATGAAGGGTAAGTGAAAAAACAGTCAACCGGACCTCGGTTAGTTTACCACAGATAGTGCATCTTGATTTATTCAAAACTCCTTTTGAGGGATTCTGCCTGTCTTCATAGAAGGATAAACACGATGTACTGCAAAACTCCTGGAAAGACTCACTTGAATCAACTTGAGCAACAATGGTACCTTTCATTGTTGTGATATCTCTGAAAGACAAAAGAGCAAAGCTCTAAATGTGCTTGTGTATAATTACACATGCACACTTGAACATGAACACTGCATACCTTACAGGATTTATTCTTCCTTCTAATGCTTAGACTTCAAACCTGTTTCGTAACTCTATAGTTGTTAGTGACATCTTTTTACAAATACGGCAAGTCCAGCATTTCTTGTGTAAGAATCTGGTGTTTGATTTGGGTTGAGGTTATTCTTCCCCTTTCCATTATTCTAAGTGACATTAACACACCATTAGGTACCAGCTACAACAAACTCAATCTTATAAATAATTACAGAAAAATTCCAATTACCTCTTTGCAACTTATGGGCTAGTTTTGTACTTAGGATTTCATAAGAAAACCCTCAGGAAGCCTAGCATGACATATCAACTGTTACCAACTATCCAACCTCCAGTCACATTCTCATGGATTTTGCTACAGCTTCCTTATCCTGTCTCTAAGCTGCAACCTGATGGTATATCTGCTTTAATAGGAAAAGAACACAGGAGCAAGGGTTAGCAGCAAGTAGCAAAAAAATCTGGTAGTAAAGCCAAAAAAGGATTGTCCCTCACAGAGAAGACATGCTGCAGACTAATACTTTCATGCATATGCTGATTTTCATTTCACTGTGATAGAGGAAGCAACCACAAGCTAGCGGAAGAGCAAAGATTAACATCACCTCAAAAATCATAAATTGTAACTTCACAGAGGTTCTCCAAAAATCAAATACACTAAACATACTGTTTTAAGTGAACCCCAAAGCTATAAATAAAGTATCTTCCTCATCATTCAAAAACAAAGCCTTTTTATGTAGGACAATTTGTATGTAGCTTCTCAAAACACACAGTTAAGTATCTTCAAACTCACAAGAGAGCACATTTAGAGTCACAGAATGGCTATGGTCAGAAGGTATCTTTAAGATTATCTAGTTAACGATATGTTTTCAAATTTGTGAGCAGAAATAAAAATATTAGACTAATCTTCATCTTTATGTAATACAGCCAGAACATGGTAGTCATTTCTAAAACTACCAATAAAATAGTTTATAAATGCGTGTAACAAAAGACTACAGAGTAATTTTAACTAGCTCTGCAGATGTGAAGGTTGAAAGATTTTGAGCTTTTACATGTGTTTTAGCTTTTAAAAATACACCGGCCAGGATTTCAGTGTATCGAGGTTAGAATACCAAGGGCACCACTACTTCCTTTAGGTCAGATCTGAATACAAGCCATCAGCCACCACATTGCAACCACAGTAAAACTTTTTCATTAGTTTGAAATGAGCTAAGATCATGGTCTCCAAAACACATAGTAATGAAAGGAGTCTCTACCACAAGGCCTCTAGATCTACAAGAATTCATTATTGAACTCGTATCACTGCAGGGTTTAACACATTGAGACTTTACTGGAAAAAAAAATATTGTAAGGTACAAGTATCTCATTAATCAGTACCTCCAAAGAAAAGGACAGTACAGATAGTTTACGCACCTGACACTACAATTAAGAAAGTCCTGTCTTTGGCAATGTAAAGTTTGAGAAATAAAGAAGAAATACAGGCCAAACCTAAACAATAATCTGGAGCAAACCACTTCTAAATGTGCTTGTCACTTCCTCTGCACCTCCCACTTAAGCTATACTCTGCTTCATCTGCTTCTAACTGCAGGGAAAGTCTAAGACTTCTTCCCACACTGTAAACAGTGTAAGAGCTCCCACATTTCTTCCAGCTTCTTGCAAGTATCAGTTTCTCCTTCTTTTAAAGCTTCTTGGTTTTTTATCTTCATCTATCCAAATCAAAGATTTCAACACAAAGATCCACTGGATAAATTATGACATGGGCAACTTTTCTAAATTAAATCAGTAATTTCCAGTTTCTATGAGCAAACACATGATCTGCCACACTCTTGAGTTCAGAAGCTGACAGATATATTGGGTTGCAGCAGACAGTGATTTCAACATTTCCAAACAACCTTTACATGACACTATATAAAGTACTTGACAATCAGGTTTTATATCGTTAATAGAGTAATTCTCATACGCGCCATGAGAACCTCAATGTATTACTGGATTTAGCTGCTAATATGAAATGAAATTTAAAACTCCCTTACTTTCTGCACATAACACAAAGTTTCTTTGGAGTGGGTTTGTGTGAGAATGATGAGAGGCAGGTAGTGGAACAAAAAAGGTGAGCTGATCCTTTTCGCTGATATGCAGTCTGTCCCTTTTGTAAAGGCTTTTTGCAGTTTGCACATGTGACTTTAACCTGTTTAGAAGACTGTTGCTGCGCAGAAGACTGGAAAATCTGTTTAGGAAGTGATGCTACAGGTGACAAGGAATCCACACCTGGTTGCTTCTGATTCCTAGGGAAGGAAGCTGACTGGGATATCCAAGAATCTTCAAGAAAAAAAAAACACCCAATCAAACAAACATAGAAGTAAGTGAACAGACAAGTGCATACAGATAAAGAACAATTCACAGAACATTATCACAAAATCACTTTTCTGGTGTAACTGCAACTGACAAAGAAAGACGATAGTCTAGTAACTCAAGTTTAAAGTTAACTTCTGTCTGATGGTACCACTACATTCTTACAAAGCTTCAGAACAGGAACAGACGATCCCATCCTACATCTACTGACAAGTATTGCAGACCTCCATTCATTTGCACTGAACTGGGTTTGCAAACCAGCAATTTTATCTTTGGGCAAAAAAAACTGAAATTACCAACTGCAATATAAAAGAGACACCAACAGAGAGCATCAAATTTCTGATCTAAGTTTGGGATGTAAACTGAAAATTTAGAAAAATATGACATTGTTGATTTTCCCAAGTTATTTTGTTCTAAAGCTTTAACAAGCACCACAAGTAGCCTCTGTGACAAACCCTAGAATTGGGCTCTGCCATACTAGCGTCCCAGTCCAGTGGCAGCCAGAAACCTGCACGCTAACACTCACAAAGCGAGATCTGGGATCTGCATTGATGTAACTGATTTCTGTAAGAGTTCTTGTTTTACTCAATAGCCTTTTTAATGCAATGAATACCACTGAATGTGCAATGTCGTTAGAGTTCCAAGTCTTCCACAGCAGAAATGAATGAACCGAGAAAATAATATTTCATTAAGTTCTGGCAAGGCACAAACACAGACTCTACTAGTATTTCACCAGTATTTTTGGATAAGAGACTACTGCGAGATAAAAAGGTCTTTGCCCAACCTCCTGTAATGTTAGTGTGCCACACAGTAACTTGAATAGCATTTAATTTAAAACACTGTGTCCAACAGAAAGGTCATAAGCTTCTGTTAAATTATATACTTGGTGTCTTGCTTTGGAGGAAAATGCACAGTTGTGGGGGCAGGAATAAATCTCCCAATAACTTCTCTCTGGAATTTAAGCTTTTATTTTAAATATTAATCAGCAGAATTTAGAAACATTGAACTTCCCAAGAATGTCAAGCCTGATGTGTTACTTAAGCATAAATGAACATTAAAACCTGAAAATAAACTTCTTCCCATCATAAAAACATTTTACACAAACTTTCAATACTGAATGCCAACTATCCCAAACAGCAAATACTCAATGCTTGGGACTTAGCTTTCAAGCACTTTATTCCCAACATCTGGAATAGCACATCACTCTTACTTACTGAATAGGAAACAACTGCATAAATATTACTGCAGTGGATAGTACCTGAGCTTCTAATTGAAAAGTAAACATAGCACTTACTGTAGCTAAATACAAATACTAAAGCCTCGAATGTCTTACTACAGTAACTTAATGTATTCCGCGGAATTACAAAAAGTAGTCTTAATAACTAAATATAAGAAGATAACAAAAGCCTTAACTTATAAACTTTAGCAACTGTTCACATCTAAAGTCTTTAAAGATGTTTCCTTGGGCCGTAACAATTCATTCAGTAAGAAAGTACTCTTTCCTCAGACCAATTCCGTAAGTCCTGTCTCTGCCTAAGAGGGTTCTATTAACAGCATACTCTGCTGTACAGTTTTAAAATGAATTTTAGATACAAGGTTCCAAGAACCCTTGTTACAGCAACAAACAAGGCACATTCCTTAGCAAGCAGATCATTTTCCAGTGTGACTTTGTAACTGTCAAGGATGTCCTATTTCTCAGGTAAGAGGAGTTGGAAATTTACCCACTCTAATGATTGAGCTGGAACAAAACAGAAACAGGAAAGAGGGGAAAGAAAGTAGAAGAGAAAGCATTCCTCTTTAAAGCACCATGAAGCTTACCTTTGAAGGCATGTATGCCTACTAACAAACGAAGACTTTACCACACTGCTTAAGTTAAAATTCACTTGAATGTCCCCTTCATATTTTCTATATTGTCTACTGCCTCGGATATATTTCTATTCTGGGAGCACCTTAAAACCTCTGAACATTGAGATTCATCTCTTTTCTCATAGGTTTCAAGTGAGAGCACATTTTCTCTCTTACCAGGAATATGTAACATATGCGGTAAAGCTGTGTGCGCTTATAACTCCAGCAGTGCTTAACAGCCACTTGTGAAAACTTGAGTTTGCTGTGCTTGCTGGGGTCTGAAATTTTTCCCATGGCTTCCTAGCACCTCATTAAGATTAACTAATGAGGAAATACTGAAGTAAACACTACAGACAGCCTGGCTTAAGTGACGTTTTATTGCATTTCTCTTTCCACACCACAAGACCATCTAAAGATCTTACCTTTTTTTTTGTGCTTTCACTTCTTCCACATCACCTTTACAGTTTTTATACTGTGACTTTTCTTCACATCTCACTTTTTAACCATGTTACCTCCTTCACTTTATATTATTTACATATCTGTAAAACCTGTTTGTCTTGTCCTTGAACTGAGTGAGGAAGCATATCCACACTTCCTTAGTTGTTTCTTGGTGAGTGTGTATATCTCATCCCTCAGGTTCTTATCTGTAGTTCCTCAAAGGTCAAGTTTGTAAGACTTTACAATCTCATGTTCATTTTCTTCTTGCTCACTCTTGCTCTAAATGGCTGAAAAAATGTTCTTCACTCTCATTTGCACCAATACATTTCTTTGTGAAGTCGCCCTGCACAAACAGCTCAATGGAATTAAAGGCTTTTAAAAAAGACTGAATCTGCATCAGCACAACCTAAGCAGAGGTGGGGAAGACGACTGAATTGCACCCTCCAGTTACTAGGTGTTAATCCTACTTTTGGAGCAAGTTGATGCACAAAACCAGATTCTATTACGAGAAACAAACCCCAAGTTACAGTTGAGCACTTGAAACTCATCTACAAGGACTTCTCTTCATCCATTTGGACTTCAAGGCCTTCAATACTGTCCCCCACAATACTCTTGCTGATAAATTGAAGATCTATGTATTTGATGATGAAATTGCCAGATGGCTGCATTCCAAGAATTACAGCTAATGGCTCAATGCAGTAACAAGCTGTATCACTTCAAGGTCCACACTGGGACTGATACTGTTTAATATCTTCATCACACAGTTTAATCAGTGGGATTAAATGCACCCTCAACAAGTCTGCAGCTAACACTAAGCTGTGTAGTACAGCTGATAAGATAAAGGGAAGGGATACCATCCAGAAGGACCTTGAAAGGCTTGACGAATGGAGCCACATGAACCTCCTGAAGATCCACAAGACTGAGAAATGATATGACAGAGTAGCCCTGAGGAGAATGACTTTGGGTTACCGGTGGATGAAAGGCTAGACATGAGCCAAGAGTGTGAAAGTGCAAAAGCCAACTACCCCAGCCCACAGCAAAGGAAGCCTGGCCAGCAGTTCAGTGGTGACTCTGTCCCTCTACCCTGCTCCTGTGAGATCACACCTGAAGCACTGTGATCAGTTGTGGAGTTCCCAGAACAAAGCATACACAGGCCTGTTGGAGCAGGTTCAGAGGAAGGCAGGTCTGTGAGAACAGGCTGACAGCTGGGGTTGTTATCTGAAGAGGCAGGTCTAAAAAGACCTTACTGCAGCCTTTCACTATATAAAGGGGACTTACAAGAAAGACTGACAGATACTTTTTACCAAGATCTCTTGTGACAGGGCACAGGGCAATGCTTTTCAACTGAAAGGCCAAATTTAGACTACACATAAGGAATAATATTTTTTTTCCACTATGAAGGTAGCCCCATCACTGGAAACATACATGGTCAGGTTGGATGGGACTCTAGGAAATCTGATCCCGTCAAAGATGTCCCTAGCCATGACTGGGTAGTTAGACTTGGTGCTCTTGAAAAGGTTCCTTCTAAACCATTCTGCCAAATAACTCTACATCAGGACCTAATGTAAACATTAATGTGCTGAAGCATCTCGTTACATACCTATTGGTTCCCATACCTTGAATGCACCTACCATGGGAAACAGACCTAACTCTGATCCAGAAGAAATCTTCCAAACGTCCAGAACCATAGGATCAGTGCAGCTGGAAGAGATCCTTAAGATCACTGAGTTTAACCATTAACCTAACTTTGCCAAGTTTGCCACTAAACTGACTAAACTGTGCCCCTAAGTGAACAGGTCTTTTAAAACAACTCTAGAAATGGTGACTAAACACTGCCTTGGGCAGCCTGATCCAATAGCAGCTTTTCCTAATACCCAACCTGAACCTCCACTGGCACAAGCTGAGGATGGTTTCCTCTTGTCCTATTTGTTACTTGGGAAAAGACACTGACACCTTTTTACAACCTCCTTTCAGGTAGAGAGCAATAAAGTTTCCCCTCATCCTCCTTTTTTCTCTCCAGGTTAAACAATACCAATTTCCTCAGATGCTCTTCACAGGACCCGTTTCTCTAGACCTAAATTTGTTCTCTTCACCAGCTTTGTTGCCGCCCTGTGAACACACTCCAGTACCAGTGTCCTTTTATGTAAAATCAAAGCATTTTTATCATCAGCAAGTTAACTAAGCAGGAGACTCCATGCCCATTGGAATTATTTTAGAAATCTGGAAATGACATATGGAACACCTCTAATCCAGACAACCATAATTTATCCTCAGCAACCTTAGACCGGAATTGTGTCAAATATATTAAATACATTTAAGATCAAGGGCTTGCTGTCATATTATCAGAGTTTCGAACAGGCATCTTAACCTCTCATGACAGGATTTTCTAGAAGAAAAGGAAACACCTTCCAGGGAAAAAGAACAAAGCTGAACTCAGATCTTGGAAAATCTTTCCTTTACACCCTCAATAAGTACAAAAACCTGAAAATGATCTGCACCTACCATATTTCAGGCTTTTTCCTGTATAGAAGCAATTTCTACTAGAGCTGCCTTCCCTCTGTCCTCCTCTTGTTTCTTCTTACCTCCTGTCATTTCTTAATTCCCTTCTTGGCTGGTATTTTTCTCCTTCCCTTTTACCTTTCTACTTCTTCCTGAATGTCCTGCTCTTTATTTTTCCACATACAAAGTGCACAAATATGGGAATTCCTATACACATATGTACACCCTGACACATATCTCTCACATCCACTTGTAAACCTAGTTTTCCTCCCTTTGAGTGAGTCTTCATCATCCAGGCCTTAAGAGAACTCCTGGCCACTGCTACTGTCTATTTCAGTACTTCTGTGGTCCCATCCTATCAAGACTTCACACCAGCAAAATTCTGCTGTGTCTCTGTGAATCACATCAAATATAAATGTTCAGTAGTACAAATGAAATCACATCTTAAGAAAATCAGTATGTTTTTTTCCCAAGAAAAACAAAAGGCACTAATTCAAAGTAACAAATGCTCTTAAGTTCTTATCCACAACCACTTGTCACAGCATGAATAAGGTTGGACTGTCCGTCTATGATAACACAGTAATCCTACCCCATGTCTATGGGAATAACTAGCAGCACTGGGAATGTTAGTTTCAGAAGACTGGAATCCAAATCCCTGTATTATTCATTGAGACATCCAGACTAAAAAAAAGCCCTCTCAACTTTCAATTTCAGAAGTCAAATTTTGAAATTGGTTTCAAGATCAACACCAAGAACCTAATGTCCAACATAAGGTTTAGCTTCATATTTTCATTACAGTAACACAACCTGAAAGGTGCTTCTCCTTGTACAAACATACATTCGGTAATAAACAGCCAAACTGAAGAACTGTCCTGTTTAAGTATTTGTTTAAAATTAGGTTAACAAAACCCACCATGTTTTTTAATCAGCATATAAGGAAGTTTAGAACTCATGCATTAACAAGGGTCTACCGTGCCTAGACTAGAGCCGATTTAAATCTTCCCTTTAGTATGACTCAAATTAGTCTCAAGTTAAACTTGTAGCGTAAGTGGCAATTTATTTGGTCTTTTTCCCCCACAGTTCTAAGAGGCAGCAGAGTATCAACATATGTTGGACCTTTAGAGGTTTTAAACAGTTTAGGTGAAA
Organism: Upupa epops; assembly: GCA_013397515.1. Lineage (NCBI taxonomy): Eukaryota > Metazoa > Chordata > Aves > Bucerotiformes > Upupidae > Upupa > Upupa epops. The sequence goes on from VZRI01008227.1 coordinate 19,266, forward strand.
GCTTAAATCTCATAGAATAGCTATTTCAGAAGAGCATTCATGGCTGCTCCATCTGACTTTCAGCAATGCTTGGCTACTTGCTAAATCAGGAGACAATACACTGCCATTTACACACACAGAGAACAAAGCAAGCCAATTCAAACTAATTAATACTATATATTTATTATAATAGGTAGCTACTTGCACATTAGAAGCACACTGAAATTCAAGGTGTTTTGCATGTCAAAATATATTTAGATGGCCACACAAGAGCAGAGATAGATACACTGACCTTTATCAAAGGGGACACTTAAGTCATAAAGAAACATTTGCTTTCAGTTTGTATGGAAGCATTTGTATACCTGCTTCTCAAAACACTAACTGCTACCAACCTAAACACAGGATGTCATTGAACATGCTTTACTCCAGAGTCACAGATGTGGAGATGAAGGGAACCAAGCTCTTCCATATGAACTTAGCTAAAAAAAATAAGCTGTGACACAGCAAAAGCACTATAATGAAACATTCTAGTACTTACGACCAGCACTTAAGAACATATTCAGAATGGCAGCTTACCAGGATTATGATGAGTCACAGATTCTCCATTTTGAAATACATCTCCAGCCACGTTCATTCTACCAGGATTGAAAGGTCCTACACCACTCTTGGTCTGTGAAGTTAAAGATGGGGTGTATGTTTGCATGTTAACACCAAAATTATTTGAGTGCAGTCCATTAGATACATCTCCCAAGCTGGCATTCTGCAGTGATGTTACATGTGTAATCATTAAGTTCATGTCACGCCCTTCAGCATTTTCTAAACGACCATCACTCACAGAGCTCATAGCACCTCTTTCTAATGTAGTAACATTAGCAATCTGAATTTCAGAGTCTGGTTCTGTGGTTATACCACTATTACCTATTCCTGAATTTACCTTACTTCTGGAAAAACTGGAAGCTGAGAATTCCATATCGTTGGTTCTATTTTTACACTCTGGAAGTCTTCGTTCATTAAAACTGGAAGCATTCTTCTCTTGTCCTCCATTTGTTTCAAGGTCTTCTTCATCATCAATAATAATAGTTTCACTTATACTCCCTTTCTGAGAATTTAAGTCTTTTGGAGGAGGAAGCATGTTGCAATCATTCCCCTGAAGGTCGTCGTTTTTTGATGATGTAAATGCAGCATTCCTCTGATCTGCTACCAATGCTGTAGAATTTTGCGGAGGTTGAATAGGTTCAATAAAAACTACATCATCGTCATCTTCTATAGGTGAGTTTTGAAATTTGTTAGGTCTAGAAACTAAAGAACTTGGTGGACCTCCAAATGTATTTCCTACATTTGCAAGACCTGCTGCCATGGTGGAATTCAAACCAGGAGTATGCTCAGACAGTTCTAATCCTCCCAGAGGACTTGTGTCCATTCCAGATCTGCTGTTTAAAGAAAAACATAAAGCAAGAAAAAACACCCAACTTCAGAAAACTTCCCAATTATGGTTCTTAAATATAACTACAGAATTAATAGTTCCAGTTTCTATTTCTGTTCTCTTCCCAAGATCCCACAAAGAAGTCCAACCCCCACCCCCACGCACTCTCCCGTGTCCCAGAGTACCCAGACACTCTCCCAATCCAAGTAACAAAGCAGGCCCAACCCTGCTGAGCTTACCAGACAATCATTTACTTTCTCATCCTGTACCAGTAAAAAAAGTGTCCTGGCCAATGTTTGTCACACAACAGCTATGTATCATTGTGTTTAGCAATACATGCATACATTTACACAAAACTGGTTTTTAGTGGCATTTAGTATATGACCCCGTTTTCTCAGTCCCTTTCCCACCCACACATGCACTCAATGATCCTGTAATGCTGTTTTTACTAGACTACAAACAGGGATCAAATGTTAGATACACAGAAAGAAAATCTGAGTTCCTATTAAACATTCCTATTAGAAGTGTTTCTCTATCAATACATCTATATTTGAAAACTGGACTGACATTTCCCCTATCCCACGCTGCCAAAGCTCCTTAGAGGGCCCAAGCATAACTGCAACACTGAAGTGAAAGAGATATGGAACTGCTGCACATGACAAGAATAAATAATTACCGAGCAACAGACAGTGCACACAACCATCTTCCTCTAGCCACTGCCACAGGCAGCTCATTTGAGGTCCTGACCTACTACCTTGTATTCTGCGGCAGGTTTTTGTAACTTTCACTTTTCTCACCACCAAGTGATGGCCCTTCAGGTTTTTTCCCAAAAGCTATTTTGCCTGCAGATTTCTGTTTGCTTTCAGTAATTGCTGTCTGTGGAATCTGCCATTTATGGTTGTCAATTCTACCACGAATTTAAAAAAAACACAAACCAGAAAAGGCAACCTGGATACAGGACTTCTGTAGCTGTGATTAACTCTAAACCATGATAGACAACCAATGCTCAAGGTCCTAAGTTCCCACTAAAAAACATCTGTACTAAACATCAGTAGTCAAACTGATCACAACATACATAGCAAGAAAAATACAGACATAAATACATTATAATCTGTGTCTGTCTTGGGAGTATTTACTAACATGTGACATTCCTGAGCTTACTGAGCTTTTCTGAAAGGCTAGAAGCAGTTGTGCGTTTTTTAAAAAATAAATAATTAATTGAATCAGTTAAATAAAGCAAAAATATTCCGCTCATCAATACTTACCCATCCAGAAATCCACTGCAATCTGTTTACCTTAATAAGCTGCTCCAAGAGCTTTTACTTTCTTTCCTATGGGAAATGTGCTCTTCTTGCATCAACTTGCTGGCCTCCACAAAAACAGCGTGTTCTGAAACAGGGTTAAAAGAAACACCGTATGTCCAAAACAGTTCCTTTCATCTCAAACCTGCTCTACCAACTATGTTCAATCAACTGACTTCATTTTGAATTTTCAAACCTGACTTCTAGCACAATCATCCTACAATGTCAGTCTGTACCATCACTGCCATGAACAAAGCAGCAACACATACACTTGACATTCGTCACTACTTCACACCCCATTTCCAGAGGGGAAAAGCATGGTATATGATAAGAGAGACCCAGACCTAACAGCAATTCAGTAATCAAGCACCAGAATTCAAAAGGGTATCTGTAATAAAATATTAAGGCAGTGAATTATTACAGTAAACTGAGCTATTTAGAAAAGAAACCTTAGTAGTTACATTGCTTTGCTGTGTCAATCTTCTTGCTGCCTGGCCCAGAACACACTCTGCTAAGGTTAAGATACAGTAAAAGAAAAACTACCGAAAATGGATGACAAATGAGGCTTGCAATGAAACTGGTATCTTACACTGCTAATAATCTACAAGTTGTATACAAGCACAGCAGCAATACTAAGCATAAACCCAGACATCCATAGATTATATGAGCATGTGTTCACAAGAGACTGAAAACATTTGAAGTTCAAGACTATTTATTCTTCAGGTTTTAAAAGTGTCACTCGGCTTCCCAGATTTGGCAGCATTTTTAAAAACGAAGGGTTATCAACTAGTGTAGTTATCTCCGTAGTTATCTCCTCTTTGAGTACAGCCCTTAAAATCACCATAAAGAGGACCGCATGAATAAATCTCTAATATTCTTCTATACGTTCATAATGTTATTCAAGCCCTCTTGTCCATTAACTTGGGGAGGTGAGACACAACCAAACAGGAAAGCTGTGAGCCAAATTAATCCTAGAAGAGAGACAACCACCTTTTAATTCCTTCATATGTTATAGCCTTAGAGCCAAACGTTACTATATAACAGCATTTGAACTGTGGTGAATGTAATATTCAATTGGAGTGAAAGGGGTTTTCTTACAAAAAACCTAAACTGTATTATCAATGCAGTTGGCTCATTCCTCCTCTTTGGAAATCAGTCACAGTGAAGATTATTTTAACCTAATATTCCCTTTTACCTATTGTGTTTTTCCTTCTGGGGCCAAATAATTCCAGATTTCCCTACATCTCAGCCTGTGCTGCAAAGAACAAAGTCAGTTCACTGATCTTTAAAGTTTCCCAGGTTTACTCTGTGTATCTTCCTTCTTTACAAGGACATAAGCACCACTAGCACATAAAGCATTTAATAAAGCTTTAAATGTACCTGAACAGATGGGACCAAATGAGGCTACACCGAGACTACACTTCAGGCCTGACTCAAACCGCTACTATTCCTACTTTTACATATCCTTAGTAGCTGTATCACCAAACACAAGCAGAACAGGTAGCAAAAGACCAACCAAAATGTAAACTTTTGCCTATATTTTTCAGCACAAACGCTCTTAAAAAGGTTTTAATGCCTTGTGTTGTCAGGTGTGGCAAGAAAATAAACTTCTCTTAAGTGATTAACAAAGCACACAGTAATTGGTGAAATCTGCAAGTATTTCCTCACAAATACCAGTGGTACTCTTTGCAAGACTTAGCCACAAATATTCCAAAAATCAGGGGGTTCCCCACCCCCAAGTACTTGCAAAATGAGGTAGCTTGCTTTCTAAAAATGCTGATACCAAACAGGAACACAGCACCTCCATAATCAAGGTCACCACACCAGTATTTCTAAATGAAAAGCTACCAAAAAAATAAAGACCTACTGATCACTGGACAAATCGCTGACTTTGAAAAACCCAACAAGACAACCTCACAAGAGCCAATCTTCAGTGAACGTATGTTTAATGCTGCTGCAAAATGAGCTCAAGGCTTTGTGCTGGCACACAGGCACTAGGAATTACAGCTGGATGGAAACAGTGGCACTTACCACCAATATACAACAGCCTTTCCTGAACCTGGCTTTCCATGTCTTCCTTTGAAATTAGGCTACACCACTATAACATCACATACACAATGACCCCATAGCTACATTCATGGCTTAAGCGCTGGAAGAAATAAAAGGCAAAATGCAGCTACTTCCTAGAAGGATGGCAAATATTACAGCTTTTAAAACCCAACTAGGTAAGGTTCCACATGCCATGTCTTAACTCCATTGCTAAATGATAAAAATAGAGCTTCACACATCTTAATAATTGCAGTTGAGATGGGGTGTGCATCTACCTAAAAATAAACAAGAAAATAAAAATCATCTCCACTATAATAAAAGCAGAAACTGGAATTTAAAAGCCCTTCCTAAGTGCCACTAATCAAACCTAGGATGAAGGTGGCATAAGAGCACAGTCATGGTTACCTGCACTTGGAGCATTCACAGAAGACAGAAAGAGTCACTGAAATCCAGCTGGAACCTACAGCTCCACTAACATGGGGCACTTGAGACACACATCTGAAGTAAAATCAGCATGTGCCAATGCTTCCACATAGAAGACTTAAGTCTAAAAATGAAACAGATTGCTTGTGCAAGAATACATATTTGAGGCCAAAGAGAAAATTCAGGAGACAGTACTACACACTAAGGTACAAAGAACAACAAGAAGAGAGGGGTTGATCTACCCACTGAAAGAACACTACTATTGGATAGGAAAGCACATAACTAAATTTACTTCAATAAGCTTTTAAATTCCTTAATCAAACTAGAAGTAACAGCACACTAATGATTTACTACCATTTATATACTACATACCATGTGATATAAGGGGAACAGGAGAGACCACAAAGCAGTAACTGAAGATTTCAAGTAGTGTTGTACAGACTAAGAGAAGAGGGTAGACCAAAGACAACACCAAAAAGAAAACCAAACCAAAAAATACTCTAAGTTACAATAATGGTGAAACTGTATTAGGAGGAAGTTTCAAGTACATTTATTGTATTCTTCTCTTCTTGCAGGTGTGGTTTTGAAGACAGGCTACTGAGCTATGTCTGAGCAAAGGTCTATCTAAACACAAACACTCTTGACAATCTTAAAAACAGTAGAATTTTCCTAAAGAGTAAGAGTCTGAACCACAACAGAAAGCACAGAATAAACACTTTACACTGGTGTTCAGTATGGAAAAGACAGGGCAGACCACATCTAAGGTGTCATTGTAAAGGTCAAATCAGAGAAAAAACATACTATCAAAGTGCTAACAGAAGAGAATTTCAGAACAAATCCCTAGAGTCCCCAGTATTAACTTCATTTGAAATCGTCAACAATTTTGTATTTCAGTATCTGTAACTCATTACTTAAGCAGAAGGTGGTATTAATTACCCACATAATTACAGACTACAGTCCTCCCTCAATCACTAAACAGACCGATATAGTTTCTAAAAAAGTAATCTATGGAGAAAGAATTAACATGGATTTTGCAAAGATATGGCAATGCCTCTCAGACCTGCTGCAGAGAACTCCTGAAGGTTTCAAGTACTTGTGACCAACACTTGTTAAGCTGGATACAGCACTGAAGACTTCCAAAAGGCATTCAAATATGACTTTCACTGGAGACTCCAGTGGAAATTACCTGTCAGGTTTGAGAAAGGGTTCCCCAGCAAATATTTAAGGAAAATATCATGTGCTCTTCAATGTTATAACAACAAAGTCACCAGAGGAGTTCCAAAATAAAGTAACACATGCCAATACACCCGTAAGAGACAGCAAGTAGCTAACTGACAGAAATGGTCTGTAAAGAACAACAAGAGGACATCAGAGTGCTTAATGCTCAGATATTACAGTACCATCAGCATTAATGCAGAGTGATGAGCAGAAAGGGAAGAGAATCTACTCGCATGGCAATTTGTCTAATGCGCAAGTTTAAGATTCAAGTTACAACTCTTTAATTCTTTCAAATCAAAGCTACTTAATAATCAACAACCAAGGAGGAAAAACAATATAGAAGAATCAAGAACATTGCAGAACACATTTGCCACTGTGTACCCAAGACACTGGTGAACCACTTCTTAGCATGATATGGTCAGATCATGTCACCTTCAAAGAAAGGGAAACACAGGTGAGTTACATGGACAGTTTGTACCACAGAAAAAAAATCTTCTCAGCAGAGAAAAGACAACTCAAGGTAAATGCTACATTTGCAAGCAAATAGAGATAAATTAACAATCTGTGTCTAATTACTTGCAAAGATGTAAATAAGCTACAGTGCATGAAAATGCATTTTAGTCTTAACTGAGTGAAGGCTACAAAGACCAGAAATGACACCAACTCAAATAAAGACTGGACAAACATTAAAAGAAATGCACCAGTGACTGTGAAACACTGGTTCAAAGGCAACTCTACAGAAGTTCTTAGGCAGCCAGCTGCCGAAAACCACAAAATACTTGCAAAAAAAACACAACTGACAAGATTCCGTTCATTAACATCACTATTGCAAACAGATTCCTGAATTATCTACTAATCTAAACAAGCAATTCATCTAAGCTAGTAGAGAAATAACTTTCTTACCCACACAAGAAATGTCACTAGCTTTGGAAGTTGTACCTACCTTTTACCTATAATATGAATTCTGGCCTGCTGCTATCAGGTTGCCTTCAGTTGGGAGCTGGGTGTCAACACAACACAAAATAATCAGGCAAGAGACTAAACTGAATGCTTTGCAATGCTCTGTCAGGCTGTGTTGTTGTAACAAGCAGTTCCTGACCCTGCCAGTTCTTTGAACAGAACATCATTAATGCCACAATTCAACTACTTAGAAGAGCTCTTATCCTTTCTTATTGCAGAAAGTAACTTTTTATTACTTAACTTAGAAGTTTAATGATCTAAACCTCAGTTTATTGTAGCGTCTGTATGCAGCTATCGCTAGCTTGACACTATACTGCAACATCTTGTTACAACTTGGAACGTTCATTCCCTAACACAACTGGGTGCATCCTACATGCCAGGTTTCACAGAATGGTTTAGGTTGGAAAGGACCATAGAGATACCCAGTTCCAACACTCTACCACGGGCAGGGTTATGTCTCACTAGATCAGGCTGCCCAAAGCCCTATCTAACCAGACCTGGAACACTTCCAGGGAGGTTCTCTGGGCAACTTGTTCCAGTGCCTCAAATTCCTCACAGTGAGGAATTTCTTCCTAAGATCTAAACAAAAACTCCCCTCTTTTAGTCTGAAACCATTCCCCCTTGTCCTATCACAAAAAGTCCCTCTCCAGCTTTCCTGCAGCCCCTTCCACATACTGGAAAGCTGCTCTAACATCCCCTTGAAGCCCTCTCATCTCGAGGCTGAACAGCTCCAATTCCTTCAGCCTGTCTTCACAGGAGAGGTGCTCTGACCCTCCCTGGGGTATGAACCATTGTCTGACTCCGAGCAGTTGACAATATGCCACACTTCAACAGCAAAACAAGTCACTCCAAATAAAATAATCTTTAAGTATCTTGTTTACAAGGCAAATGAGGCAGTCTAACAGACCCACTACACTAACAAGTCAATACTAAAAAGAGTGCTAGTTTAACTAATGTAATCCCAAATTTTTAAAGGGTTGCAACTTTACCACGACTTTAAGCTAAATTTGAATCTGCTGGCAGTCCTGATTTGTGTAGTGACTAATATACAACACATGTGGCCTGACACCCGTCTGTGTGAGCAGAACTCCATGTGAAAAAAACAGGTCTGGACTCCTCTGGGTCATCAGGCAACCAAACACTAAAACCAATTCTGTTACACATCCTTAGCATAAATACTCAGCACTTTGGTGGGGTGGTGTTTGGGCTTTTTTTGTTGGGTTGGGTTTTTAACCCGCTCATATCCCTCCTGAGGCATATCCAGTAATGAATCAGAGTACTCAGCGCTCAGATGTGTCTCAGATATGTGGTGACTGCCAACTTCTACATCTTTAACCAAAGCTTTTAACACTTCTGATGGTCCACCTAGGTCCAAGATCTTTCTGTTAGGCTGTCATGCAGCACAGCTGTTTCTGTAAACCACGCACAGAACCAGGCAAGAGTTGATCCAGATGCTGGAGTCCTTTCCAGTCTCTGTGAGCTCCCCAAAACAAGAATCTCTATGCAACAACACTAATAGATGGGCCTGAATAAAACAAGGTTGGTGCCCCAGCCCTGAACTTCAATGCCGAGAACACTTGAGCAGACAGGCTGCACCTCCTTGACAGCAAATATGGTGTGAAACACTTGACAAGGCACATGCTGACCGACAACAAAGCAAGCAGTGGATGAGTATTAACAACACATTTACACAATCACAGAATGGTTTGCATTGGCTAGAACCTTTAAAGATCATCTAGTTCAACTATCCTGCCACAAGATGGTATTTTCTACTTCATCAGTTTCCTCAAAGTCCCATCCTGCCCAAGCTTAAAATTCTTTATGAAGCTTCTACCACCTCTCTGGGCTGTCACTACCCTCATACAAATAAACAGTTTACAACCATTACCCCTTGGTCCTGTTGTGACAGACCTTGCTAAGAAGACTGCCCTACCCTCCCTATAGGCCACCTTTAAGTACTGGAAGGCCACAATAAGTTCTCCACAAAGCTTTCACTTCTTCAGGCTGAACAACCCAAACTCTCTCAGCCTGACCTCACAGGAGGTGTGCACCAGCTCTCTGATCATTTTTGCTGCCCTCCTCTGGACCTACTCTAACAGGCCCATGTCTTTCTTGTACTGGAGGTTCCAGTGCTGAACACAGCGAGGTCTCAAAAGAGCAAAGCAGAGAGGTAAGGTCATCTCCCCCAATCTGCTGGCCAAGCTTCTTTGGATGTGGTCCAGGAAATGGTTGGCTTTCTGGGCCACACTTGCACTTTACTGGCTCACGTCCCTCCTTTCATCCACCACCAACCCCAAGTCCTCATCCATAGGGCTGCTCTCCATTCCCTCATCTCCCAGCCTATACTGACAGCAGAACTTGCCTAAGCCAGGTGCAGGACCTTGCACTTGGCCTTGAATCTCAGTGAGGTGTAACATGCACTCTCTGGTAGGGCTGTCTATTACCCGGCTTAGAGAAATTCTCCTTAATGCACTCCAGAAGTCTCCTGAATTGCCTTCAACTCATCATGCTGCTTTTTCAGCAGGTGTTAGGGTGGTTGCAGTACTCCAGAGCTTATAATGCCTCCTGTACCTGGAATAAGAAGGCTTTGTCAATAGGTGGCCCGTAGAAGGCACCAACCACAAGATTGCCTTTGTTACCTCGACCTCTAGTTCTCACAAGCTTTCAGCCTCCTCCTGGGTATTCTTCAGAGAGAGCACTTTACCCATTTACTGACAGAACAGAATGCATGCATCCTACCTTTCCCCTCTGAACATCCTGCAGCCATCAACAGTTGACCTCCAGTCATGGAACTGTCCCACCAAGTGGCAGTAATGATATTTGAGTTGTAGCTTTCTAGCAGCACAATAGCTTCCAACTCCACCCATTTGTTGCCCATTCTACGTGCATTAATGCAGAGGCACTTCAGCTGAGCTATTGGCCACATCAGTTTCTCAGAAGAAAACCCCTAAATTCCCTCGAACTCATCAACTGTGCTGCAATGTCCACAGCATGGCCTCAGAGCAACAGGCTGAGGGTCTTCTCTTGCATTCTGTCACCCTAACCATGGTGCATCATCCCACAGCTTGTCACATGCAAATCTGAAATTATCTCCCTCCCACTTCAAGTCTAAAGACCTGACATTGAGCCCCACAGGCTCCTGAGCAAAGACCATCTTCTCCCTTTGAAAAAGATGAATATCATCTGACACCAACAAGCCTGGTACTGTGTAGGCCATCGCATCATTAAAAAACTGCAGTGGTGAGGCCAGCCACAGAGCCAGGCTTTAACAGACTGGATCTACCTGCCCCTTCCAATGTCACTGCGCACAACTGGAAGGAGAGAGAAGAAATAACCTGCATTACAGATTGTTTCACTAAGTGTTTCAAGGCCCTGAAGACTTTTCATCATTCTTGGACTACAGGTTGCACCTTCCCCTCCACCTACATGGAAGGTGAATATCAGATAATAGTCAGAGGCTGTACCAGGGTAGAAAGTTTCCTAGTTATATCCTTAATCAAGGGCCCCATGAAGCCAGCAGACTTCCCTTTATAGGAGGGTCTACCTGGCACAATGGATCACCTGTTCCGCTCAGAAGGCAGTCACCTACAACTATAACCCTGCTTTTCCTCCTTGACAAGGTGGTTACAATATGGACAATAGGCCTCTCTGACCCTGAGGACACCTCTGGTGTAAGACTGTCACAAAACCATTCTACTCTGGTTGGAAGAGACCTTTAAGATCAAGTCCAACCACTAACCCAGCACTGCCAGATCACCACTAGAACACATCCCTCAGCAGTACCTTCAACAGGGTATCAGACATTTGTGAGGCTTCAGGCAAACCTAACATGCTAGAGTAAGGCTGCAAAGGCAACTATTTCATCAGTCTACCATCTTCATACACAAATCATGCTGCTGACTTGCATACACTCAAGTGTAAATATTCACAACACCAAAGTAAATCAAAATATTACACTAGTTAATTATAAATTTTAAGCAAGAGCCTGGATAACATTTAACACCTACAAATGCACTTAAATTTTTCAGAACACAGGTAAGAGATTTCAGGAACAGGATAGTAAGAATAGGTCCACAAATATAATAGGTCCACAAAAATAATGTTTTGTGTGTCATCATTACAAAAGCCTGAGATCTCATTACTTCAGCCTAGAGACACTACTCCAAATTTTGCTTCCCAGTAGGTTTGGAGTGGCTTCAAATGGCATTCTTTTCCCAGACTGTCAAAGGAGTTGTATGCAATGAAGAAAAAGAGCTTCCTAGAAGTCATTATGTGAGACCCAAAATGTGTCTGTCACACAGGAAATTTAAGAGAAAAGTGTGCACACACAAAGACCTGCAAGCCAGCTAGGAAAGCAACTAAGAGCAGGAAAAAGACAAGATCTACATAGTGAAAGTAGTACTTTCAAGCAATTGAACCAGTACATTTTAGTTCTACTCAAGAAGAAACTACTTATACACAAACTAAAAACTTATTGAAAACATGTAAACTTTGGTATTTCCTGAGCATCTTTACTGCGCTGCAGACACCAGCGTTACATATCAATGCTGACAATTGGTTTCCAACTGATGTTTCCAGTAAAGCTGCACAGCCTCTTCCATAACACAGCCTTACTTAACACATCCTTACTTAACACAGTCTCTTCCATAGGTCTTATACTCAACCAACTGCTCTCCTGTATGCATGAAAAAGAATCAAAATTACAAGATCAATCTCAAACTTGGTTCTAGTCAGGGTCTATCTTGAATACATATGCATCCACACCAAGCATTTATCACTTCTGAGATTACTTCTGTGGGAATAAGTAGTGTGTGGCACAGCATTCATGGCAAATTCAAACCATACTTTTCAGTAAGCACATCTAAGTTTTAAGGGAACCGTACTAACATGTATCTCCCACACACACACTTTCAGCACATTTCATGGCTGTTTAATCATGAAAAGTTGTGGATCTGCAATAGCACAGCACCACTTCTAACCTTAAAAGCCATTATGTTTAATAAAATGGACAGTAAATTTTCTCTCTTTACTGCTCATACAGCAGCATGCTGCTTACGGATAGCCTTTTTTTAGCAATGGAAAAGGAAGGTGAAAGGCAAAGGACCAAAGGGACTGCAGAAGTTATACACAAATGCTTATCTACTACTTACATCCAAATGCATATCTATTTCCAGTAAAGTAGGTAACCCTAGACCATGGCAACAGACCTGAAAGATGACCTAAGTGGAATGGGAGAAGTACAGTAACAGTAGAGAAACAACATTCTAAAGACAAAAAAACAGGAAAAAAACAAGCAAAGTAATAAAAATTAAGAGCAGAAATCAACCTTAATGCAGGATGCAAAGATGCCAAATTGGTGTTTGACATAGCTTTAAAAAACACAATTAGTAAAAACTGAATGGCTATAGCACAAACAGTGCTATAGCACTGAAAATAGTAAATTCATTTAGATGTCTGGACTGGGCAACAGAACACAGCCCACAGATAAATGTCAGTGGGTCACAGCACACATTTCAAAACCATGCCATGCCCTTACTCCATGGGGACCAATAAAGATTAATTGAGAATTCAAATTCATAAAGTCTCTGGCTTTTGCTAGCATTTGAGAAATTAAATTGAGATATATTTTGTGTATTACTATAATCCCTTTTAAACAGCATTTAGTTATTACAGCTTCTAGGAAGCATGGTTGGAATAACTGTTAACAAATGTATTACAGCAAATGCTACAAATTTTGTAGATCAGTATAGATTTTAATGTCAAATACAGACAAAAAAATAGATTCTAATGACAAAAAGCTCTGTACTTAAGCAAATATTCTGTTTATCTTTCCTAAGAGGTACAGATGTACTGGCTACACTTATAAGAATATTGTGACTCCATCATGTACCATGCTTATAATGACTGTATCAATCTGTAAGCATCTAAGATACACCAAGTAACATGCACTCATTCAACTCTGTAGTTAGTTACAAGAAATGTGGGGTACAGCAAACCATGTATAAGCCAACTGAATCTGGAAAAACAACCAGAGACATGAAAGAGGAAGAGAAGTTTCTCAGGTGTGAGAGAGAGAACTATTGGATCTGACGCATCCTGTACAACCGCATGTTCAGAAACAGGGCTATTTATTAACTACAAAAACACTGATTCAGTTAAGACCTTAACCTCCTCACTTTTCAAGTAAGTACATTTAAGATAACATTAATAAGCAGTTTTTAATGGTATTTCATATGTTTACATTTTATCAACCATTTAACCCAAACAGCATAAATTCTTATTGAAGGGGGGAAACTCCAACCTTCCTGTTAACTTAAAAGTACTGCCTATCACTGTGGAGCACCTTACTAGCCTCTACATGATCACAAACTCAAACACTGGAAGTTTAATAGGACAGCCGATGCTGGAACCTCTGTGTATCGCCTTATCAAATCCACCCCAGAAACGAGATAGACCTTTGAAGTTAACCAACAGAGCTTATAGCATGTACAAAGATACAGGGTTCCCAGCCTCCCTGGACATCCTCATCCACTGTTTGCTCACCTTACACAGAAGTTTCCTTGTTGCAACTTATGGCCATTACCTACCATCTCACCAATGTGCATCTGTGCAGAAAGCCTGGTATCATTTTCTCTGTGCTTTCCCATTAATTACTTGAAGACAGCAGTAAAACATTCCTCCAACCTTCTCTTCAGACCAAACACATCCATAAGATTTTCCTTCTTCACTACATGTTCTAACCCTCTAGGCTGGTGACTCTCCAGCGGACTCACTCCACTGCATTAGTTTTATTACAACAGGTCTACCCAAAAATGGGCTGAACACTGTAGACACAGTCTCCCACATACCAATCACTGGGAAATGAGCACATCCCTCAAACTGCTGCCTATAAACTTGACTACTTAAGACAAATAAGTTGTTTGCATTCACCCCTTACTCATGGTCAGCTTGCTGTCCACTAGAACTATCCAAAGCTGTTGTATGTACTACCAGTACACAGCCTACACTATTACCACACATCCTGGAAATGAAGAGCCTTTACTTATTGTCGACAAGGACTTCTAATGTTATTCTTCATCAATGCTTCCTTGATTGGTATTCACTTTTAAGCTAGCAAGCAGTTTGCACTCATATAGGTCCAGCTGACGAAACAACTGCAGGGATAAATGATAGCCACAGAGCCTAATAGTATTCCCGGTTTCTCAGTGCCTGACTGCACACACCTCTTTTACTAATGCTACTAAAATCTTTGGTTTTTAATATTTCATTCACTTAGAAAGAGGAAAAACTGTCTTGCTACAGCTTGTAAATGAACAAGAGGTTTGCAGGCAGACCGTTTTCCTTGTGTTTAACAATTTACACCAACTAGTAGTCTCAAACAGGTTTTTCATCCCTGATAAATATACACCAGTATTGGCTAATAACCTCATCTTTCCAGCCCACTATGGACAAGCTTCTTCAGTAATATCTACCTGGAGCAACTGGCATTCAACACATCTAGCAATTCAGAAAAAGAAAATCCAAATTGGAAAGAGTAGATGAATACTACACCACATACAGGAGGGAAGCCCATAGATGATGGCAAATTACACAGCCAATTAAGCTATGATATAACAAAGGAAAGAAAATCTTAACACCATAAACATGAGGAAAGAAGGAAGAGAGGAAAAAATAATAAAAAAATAATCCAAGTCCTATGCTGAGCTAAGATGGGTGGGAAACAGGATCCAAGGCAGGAAAGGATACAGACAGTAAGGCAAGTATGATAGGTTTTCACAGCTGCACTTGCTGGATGGTTGCAAGGTACATTATGCCATCAAGACAGCAGTTTATTGAACTAGTTTTGAAAAGTAAAAGGTAGCTATATTTTTAAACAAGATGCGTATTGTATTTACTAAGGCTGCAGTTCCACAACAACAAACCACATGCAGCCTAGGACAGGACTACTACAGTTTTGAATTCCCACTCCTCTCTCCCACTTGCTCCCATTCACTCTGCCACAGGACCCAACATGGTACAAAGCTCAACACCAAAACCAAAAAGAACAAACACCTACACAGCTCTCCCAGCAAAAAACCTTCACTATGATGATTCAGAGCTGAAATCAGTCCCAAAAAAGACAAACAGAAAAGGTTGGTGCTGGCAGAAAGAAAAGAGGACAATGACATCCATAAGGTCAGGCTGGTTTAAATGTTCCTGCAACCAAGTATACATGCTTATTAGAATGTAACCCCTCAGAAATACATTATACAGCATCTGAAAGACAAAATACTGACCTAGAACAAGTCCAAATTTGCAACTGTAATAGAACACAGCAGAAGATACGAGTATATTGCAAGACTAAAACAGAATTAAAACCCCTAACAAGAACTATTTAATATTGCTAATGAGGAGCTTTTCCAGTCCTCTTTAAACTTTTGTCTAAAAAAAGAAGTGATGCCTCAGCAAGTGATTCCAATTCTGTTATTCTACCTGTTGAAAGGCCACTGTCTGAATTTCCATTGCTTATGCAATAATCAGTACTCAGAAATTAAGGCGTTAACACAGTGTAGGAGGGGAGCACCCTATTATCTGTTATTTGGCATATAGTCTCTCCTAAAATCAGGATAAAGTCCAACCCTAATCCATTCTCTTCTACTTGAGGAATAGACAGTTTCTAAAAATCTCTTCACTGAAAGCACATTTTCTACTCCTTCTGAAGTTGTTCTTGTAAATCTTCTCCAAACTGTAATTTTTTTTTTTAATATTAAAATCACTGGCCTTAGTTCAGAGAGTTTCTGTACTAGAANGGCAACAATTCCAAAATGCATTCAATCCTTATGTCTGGTAAAAAAAACCCAAAGTAGTTTTCTTGCTTTCTGTCACTTATAAATTGCAATTATTTTATTATATGTGCTACAGAGAATGTCCACCCGACCTTTCTAGGTATCACTTAGCTTCTTTAATGAGGCACCATCGAACAAAACAAAGCTGCACCTTCTGGAATGGAGATTTTTCAAAAATAAAACAAGCATCATCACAGAAAACTGGGGTTGGAATGGACCTCTGAAGATCATCTAGTCCATGCCCCCTGCTAGTCCAACAAGGATCACCACAACTGAAACTAAATAAACACACTCCACCCCCACAAGTGTACACAGAAATACTAGCTATTAATTCAAATTATATTCTGTAAATTCCTTCATCTTCACAGGAATCATGCAATGTATGTATCTTGGTATAGCAATCAGTTTGTGATGACAAAACAATGACACTATTTAAGTTGTAACAGAGCAATAGGCTTTCTTCCCTTCCCATTTCCACACACATATATATATTTTTATATACACACCATATATACACATATATATATACACACACCCCACCCTGGTAGCACACCCATGTATTGCAACTCTTATCACAGGCTCCAAGAAGCCAAAGTTCTGGACCACATTATGCTAACCATTGTCCAAACGTAGAATAAAACTGCTCAAAAAGCCAACAAAATAAGAGACAACAGACCAAAAGGCAGAAAAGAGAATACAAGGAAACAGCACCACCACTAACAACAGTTTGAATTAGTTCTTGTTCTAAGGATGGTGTCCCATGGAGACCCAGGGTCACAGGAAAGGTGGTGGTTTGGTTTTGTTTTTAAAAGGTTTTGTTTCCTAGTTTTTTTTGCACTACTAGGTTGCTTTGAAGAGCACACACACAGGGAACCTCTTCAAGCCTGAGAAACATCATAGGCCAATGAACAATAGCATTTGACTGTCCATGATGTCACTTTCTAAAATGTCATTAACATCAATAAAAGGGGTAAGTAGTATCCTTCACAGCTAAGCCCAGCTTTAAACTAACAGGGCAACTTTTATAACCATAAAAGCATAACATGCAGAAAGACCAGACAGTATAAATCAGAAGAGACTGTTCAGGATTCTGAACCCTGTTATCAACAACAAAGCAAGATCATTTTTACAACAGTAAGAAAAAAAGGATGAAAGGCAATCTATGAGATAAATAACGAACACTTAATCATCCATTAACTATTAAGAGAGATTACTACAATGAAAAAATCTGCAGTCACTTAGAAGACCGGTGTGTGCTGTATCTATAGCAAAGGACAGAATGTGAGCTGAACCAAATATCTCATGACAATGCAGTCCACAAGCAGCAGACAGCACAGAGTTTTCCTTTGGGGAGGAAGGATGTCTTTGTGATAGCAACCTGAGCTAAGGTCAAGCAGCCACAAAGAGAAGTCAGAAGTCTTCACTGAGATTTAGCTGGTATAGAAAGGAACTAAGTCCAGAACGGAGACTTGAAGGTACTCCATACAGGAATGGCAGCTGGGTTTATAAAAGAGATTAAAAAAATAGACTTCTAGAGAAATATTAGTACTAGGGATAATGCCAAACTGGAGGTCTTTCTTACACACATCTGAAGAGAAGGAGCTCCAAAAAGAAGCCAGGTTTTTCATCAAGGTTAAATTCTCAAGGAGAATCATGTACATAGTTGTTCTATGGGTTATGCCAAACTGTCACCATCTTCTTCCAATCCCACCTGTGGCAACTAAAGACTTGAAGAATCAGCATGTACAAACCATTACGAGCTTTTTCATAACCCTGCTATCCCTCTCCTTATGATCCACTTTCTTTTCTGGTCCATCAGACTGGTAAGCTATGGGACAAGTATCTAATGGGGTGTTGTCCCAACAGGTAACACTGTGTGGAACCAAGTGCACAGCCTACTGAAGAGGATAAAAGATAAAGAGTGCACCCTGCTTAGCATGTGTCAGTTAAGTATTAGAACTAATGAGTAGCAACTATGTCTCGATAGATTTTGTTACAGCACCAGGCACGCAAATTTAGGCACGAGGCTTTTCGAAGTTACAGTGATACAAACCGAAGAATTCTTCTAGTGGTGTAAGAGTTAAGGAAACGTGTTTACGAAACTTAAAGTACAGGTAAGAACAAATTAGCTTATTCCTTTGTTTTGGGTAAAGCAGTAATATACTAACTGTTAAGTGTTAGAGAAACAAATCCTTCTCCTTTCTGCAAAATAGCAACGCATGATTAAGTGGTTTCATTTCTCAAATGAAAACAAAGCAAACAAAAATCCCATCACAATTCTCTTGTGCTACAAGCAGTCAGCACAGTTGGGAAAGGATTGGTAATGCCGAAGTGCATTTCAAACCATTACTGCAGCTACTGCTCAGAGCACTGAACACTTGTGCTGAAATCTCTGGCACCCCCACCCCACTATTTTCCAGTCAAAGGATCAGACAGGGAGGTCCTGATGAAGGCAGCTCCAGTAAGCTTGATAAACACAAAGCAGAGGTGCTTAAGCATTAGGACAGTTAGAAAGCATAAATAACCTCAAAGTATGGAGCAGTTTGAAAAACACGTAAGTGGCAACTGTGTCACTGGAGACTTTCAGATGACTGCAAAACTGGACAATCTGTTAATTTTTTTTAGCAGACTAGTAAAATCTGAATTTGTTGTTTGTATTATACCCACTGAGTGAAACTGAGTTGCCATTAGAACAACTTTCATCACTGACACATCCAAACCACAGGATACCTCAGGTGACGGCAACTGTTGATGTTCTCATCCATACAAACATATAATCAAATCATGTGTGCGACCCGTTTGCAACTTGAACTAGCACAGAGTTTAACAGAATAAACACAGGTTTGCCTTAAAATTGAAAATTTCTGAAAGCCCAGAGAGGACAAAAGTCTTAAATCACAAAAACAACTTCTGTACAAACAAGTGTCATTGAAATCATATGATTTACTTTAGAAAAGACCATACACTGCCAAGTCCACCACTAAACCACATCCCTCACCAAGAAACACAGCTCTTCAATACCTCCAGGGATGGTGACTCAAACACTGCCCTGTTTCAGTGCTTGACAACACTTTCTGTAAAGAATTTTTTCCTAATACCCAACTTAAACTTCCCCTGGCACAACTTGAAGCCATTTCCTCTGGTCCTATTGTTTGTTACTGAAAGAAGAGGCCAACACCCACCTCACCCCAACTGCCATTCTACAGGTAGCTGTAGAGAACAATAAGGTCTCCCTTGCCTCCTTTCCTCCAGGCTAAATGAGTCCAGTTACCTCAGCTGCCTTGTAAGACTTGTGCTCCAAACCCTTCACCGGCTTCATTGCCCTTCTTTAGATAGGCTCCAGCACCTCAATGTCCTTCTGGTAACCAGGAGCCCAGAAAAGATCATTCTTCAAGCATCCCCAGTGCTACTGGCCACACTGTACAAGACATGATGCTATTGTCCAGAAGGCCAGTTGGCCACAGTGCTGGATCATATTAGGCCAAGCCAGACAGATCAGCAATGAATGTTCCTTAGCCATGTCAGTGAGGGTCAAAGAACCGTGGAATCATTCAGGTTGGAAAGTCCCTTGAAATTAAGTCCAAACAACAGGTCTATGCCATCAAGTTCACCACTAAACCCTATCTCTAAGCACCACATCTAAGAGACAGAGATCCACACAACAAGGCTTGTTTATGCATTAGAAGCCACAGAAGCACCTGAGAAGTCAGAGGAATTAGGGTTTCTCCCAGAAAAAAAAAAACCAGGCACTTCAGCTTGGCCATTGATTCTGCTGCCTCTACACCAATGTACCAGCTTGGGCAACAAACAGCTGGATGCCACTGTGCACAATAAAAAAATTAATACAACCAACATGTTAACTGAAAAAGATACAACACATAACAGCACTTCTCAAGTCTCACACCACTCCCCTCTACCTAACATTTCTCTCAGAAGTATAGAACACTGACAAACTTCCACATCTGGACCAAAATAAAAAATTGTAATACTAGCATCTAACTAAATTGATATCGTTTACACACAAAGGGAGCATCTACTGATGGACATCTCTGCCAGCATGCAGGCAGGGTAGCCTACAAGAAGGTTTGTCACCAAAAAGTGACGAAGTTGCAAGATACACAGATCTGGAAAGCCTATACAGTATGATGTCAACAGAAGAAAGAAGAAAATATTCCAAGGTACAAATGGTGGGGAAGTCTACAACCCCAGAATCCCTCCTGCAGCCAAGCGAGGAGCCCAGCGCGCAAGACAGGCGATGCCTTTTTGTTCTGTTCCCTGGCTGCGTGTTAGCCACCAGCCCTGCAGGGCGGCCTCTAGTGGCCACAGCACACCACAGCCCAACTCTGGAACTCCCTTATCTCCCCAAACGCACACCGCCTCAATTGCTCGTTTTGCTGCACTATTTTACCACTTCCCCATCATCGGTGCAGCAAAAAGAACCTCTAAACATTATTACAAGGAGCACAAACCAGAGTCAAACTACTCTAGGGCTGGGACTGGTGATCAACCTCCACTTAACTCACCTAAAACCCAACAGGGATCACAATCAGCTTTGAAAATCCCACACAGATGAAGCACCAAAAATGCTCACCATTAAGAGGCGATGGGTTTCCCCAAGGACCTCAGCTTTCTAGGAAGGATGAAAACAGATGACTCAGAAGACTCAAGGCACACTGACCACCAATGCTGCCCAATGGAATCATCCAAGCAAACCTGAGGACACAAAGAATCTGTATGAACGCACAAAAGAGAGCAAGAAGCTGGCGCACATTCAGCAAGGCACTGAGTAATTTAAACCTCTTATCACAGAGACATGCAGGCCACGGAGAAAAGGGAAAAACAGAACATCAAGATGGCCCAAGGTCTTATCACGGTTGCCAGTACTCACTCCAGAACTCTAGAGGGCACCCAGCACATGCCCTCGCCCCGAGCCAGGTAAGTGAGCTTGGCAGCAGCCCTATAGGTCTGCTTGCAGGAGTTGGCGTTGCAGGAGGAACGGATCTGCAGCAGCAGCGCCGACCCCAAGGAGGAGCCGCCTCACAGCCATTACTGGGGCTTCGCCCCAGGGCAACAACTGCTGGACTCAGTGATTTCCCCACCCAGTGGTGGAGGCTCCTCCTTCTAGTCGTGCCCGCTGGGAATACGGTGAGGGGGAGAGGCAGGTCAAGCGCTCCCCCCTAAGCAGGTCTAGCAGAGGCAAGAATAGATACATGAACAGCACTCACAATGGAGCTCCCTCTCGTTGTTGGTCTCTGCCAAGGCTGCACCAAACTGGGCTGGATAGAGCCTAAACGAAAGACATGGGGTTAACGTGAGGCAGCGAGGAGAAAGCAGTGCCCACGGGCAGCATCCCCTCCGCCTGGCCTAGGCAGGTACCTGCCTGCGTCATCCACCACCTCCCTTTCATTCCAACCCTACCAATAAATAATTTATTTAATGAATTGTCCTCCTGGCGGGCGATGGGGTACCCCGCATTCCTCAAGCACCATCCTCGCTGAAAAAGGGGCAACACGGAGCCACCCCCGCGGCAGCAGCACCGAGGGCTTCTCCTCGTCGGTGCTGGGGGCGGGGGGGGAAGTAAGACA
>VZRI01008227.1:41959-158626 GCA_013397515.1 Upupa epops
ATCCGCAGGGCTACCCCGCTGCCGCCCCCACCCTCTGCCGCCACGGTGCGCCTGCGACGCCACCGCGGGGTACTTGGCCCGGGCAGCCCGGAGGCGCGGCAGCGGCTTCTCCCATCCCCGCCCCAGGGGCAGTTCTGCGCCTCCAGGCAGCCGCCAGCCCGCCCCCGAGGTGCGGTACTCCGCACCCCGCCTTACCCGGCTCCTCACCGCTGCCTGGCTCTGACCCCCCACCCCCTGTGGGGACCTCGCACTCTGCGCTACTCCTCCGGCAGCTCAACTCTAAGTCGGTCCAGTCCCGAGCGAAGCGCAGCTACTGGCGAAGGGGAGGAGGAACCGGGCCAAGCGAGCTCGGGGGAGATCCGCCCCCGTGCCCCGCCATTGGCTCCCCCAGAGGGCGGGCTCTGGCGCTGGGCGAGCGGAGTGGGTGGGCCACCCATCCATCAGGGCCGCCCGCAGCCGGTTGACCCTATAAACTGCCAATCTTCCTTCTGGCCATGCTTGGGGTTGTTCCCACTTTGATCCATCAGGTTTGAGGAACCCGGATCGCGGCTCACCGGCTCTTTAACGGGTGCCCGAGGGCTGCGTCCAAGCTCCCTGCGCAGAGCTTTGACAGCAGCAACTTGCTGAAGTTTGCGTTGTCGCTGGGCCGTATCGTGCCCGCTGCGCCCAACCGCCCGCCGGGAGGTTGCACTGCTAGTCCAAGCTCTGCGCCCCGTCCCTGTGGGCACCACAGCCCCGTCTGTGGGGCGCCGGCTAAGCGCTCCGTCTCCCGCCGCCGAGCGATAGGATTGGCGGGTCTCTTGTGAGACGACCTTGCCTCCCCGTCCCTTCCCTCGTTTAACCTGGGGCCATTCCCATGAGGGACGAAGCACGAATAATGGGAGCGTTCGCCCAGGACAGAGAGACCGCCCACGTCTCCCCACAGCCCCCCAATTCTGCCCCACCGGGCAACGCCTCCCGCCCTCGCTCTAGGACGCCCCCGTGCCCCCACCCGCGGCGTGGGCGGGCGCCATGTCAGCTGCCGACATGGCTCCTGGAGGAGCTGCTGGTGGTGGTGGTGGTGGTGGGAGCAGTGGTGGCGTCCTCCATTTTGTCGGAAGCTGCTGCGTGGAGCTTGGGACCAATTGGAACCAACATGAGGCGCAGCGGGGCGCCCATTTGAAGCTCCTCTGTCCGGCTCCCCGCAAGAGGCACCGCCTGGGGCACCGAGCTCCGCGGGGCGCTAGGGATTCAAAGGGAGGCCAAAAGCCAAGAGCCAAGTCCTCCGCCCGCCTTCTGCCAAGATGGAGGATGCGCACGTCCCTTGCGCGGCTCCTTCCCCAGCGCTGGCCATGGCACTCTTGGCTGCGCCTTCGAGGTCCGGCCGCGCTCAGCCGCCTCATTGGTGCGCCGGTCCCATTGACCCATCGCCCGCTGCCCAGACGAGGGAGAGAGCGCGGGCAAAGACTCGCCCTCGCTCCTTCAACCGTGGTCAATCCGAGGCAACCTCGCGGCGCGGGGTCCCCTGCAGAGAGGCTATGGCATATGCAGGGAGCCGGGTTCAAGCATCTGGCGCCATTTCCCTAATGTTGCTGGGAGCGCCCGTGGAGCAGCCGTGTCCTCGGGCAATGCAGAAGTCACTCAGACTGGCTTCTTCCTCCAACACCCTTAGTGTTTCGGTCAACCTTTCTCGTGCATGGCAGAGACCATAAATGTTCTATTTTTTATTGTCATGAAACCACATCTAACTTCTTACAAATGGTGCCACCCAGAGATGCAGTCAACAAGCCAAGCCAAAAGCTTTACCAAGACTCCCTGCATGTTGTTGATGAGAATTAATAGAATTAATGTGGGTTTGTTGTAGGTGGTAGGGTTTTTTTTGCACACCACCCTAGCCAACTGCTGAAGCTCAGAAGGGCCATTTGATGTTAGAGGGAGAGAGTTACAAGAGGGCTAGTGCCACAGCCTCTGCTCTCACCTGAAAGAAAGAGGTGAGCTAATGGAAGAAGAGCTCCAACACAGCCACTGCCAGAGTGCCATGCAGAGGAGTTGCCAGCTGTTTTGAAGGTCTTCTCGAAGTTGCCCTGTAAATTTGTGCACTTTTATTGTGCACCATCACAGCATTCAGGGTAGTGTTTGCCAGACAGCTGTTGAAGTGTCAACATTGAATCTTGTATGATAGGTCAGCTGTCGATTTTGTTAGTCTTGAATGTCTTTTAGGTAGGTACAAGTCAAAACCAGTTGATATCATCCTCCATGTTTATAAGCTTTTTTGTCACACATCTCAAGAACATGGTTTTTGTTCCACAACAGGGCTCATCTGTGAACATTTCAGTTCTGATGGAGTTCAGAAACAAATTCAAGAGGACTTCTTTTTGAGAGCTTTGATGCATCCAGTGGTGAGTGACAGAAAACAAATGAAAACCTAATGTAGAACATTAAGTAAAACCTGTCACTCTTAGTCATTAAAAAAGTAATCAAACAACACTTCCCTTTTACCACTAACCTAGCAATAGACATTTCCTAACTGCTATTTAGGACTTTTATGTAGGAACCTAAGACCATCAATGTTATAGATTACGTAGTTCAAACAGAAATTTTAATGGTTTTGCTTGCAATTTCGGAACTGTCCTTATTTTTATATGAAAGTCTCAAACTCTAGAGAACCTGTATACCACTATAGATTTGTAACCCTGCTTTTTAGTTTGCATGGTCCAATGTAGGCAAACATAGGAAACATGCCATGATTTTTCCATTGTTTTTTCTACTGACAGGTGGAGAAAGAAAGAAAATGTTCAGGAAAATTCCTCTTCATCTGCAAACCCATTTATTATGCAGATTATTTTAAAGACTAATCCAGGCCTTATAGTTCTTTTTTTTTGTGGTTTTGAAGAGTTAACGTTAGCTCAGACACTAAGCAGTTGTTTCTTGTCATGACCACCAGAGATCTGGAACAGAGGCTCCATACCACCACTTTCATGGGCAGGCCTGATATCAACAACTTTACCAAAAAAATGTGAAAAGTATTGACTGGCAGAAGATAAATTCAACAAAGCTGAACCAATAGGGTGCTCGGTGACATACAAGAAGAGTGACATTCTTCTCTGTATCATGGAATAAAATTGTCTCAAAAAGTACTTGATTGCTTTGAGATTGACTGAGATGGAGTCATCGTATGTATTTTCCAGAGTTTATATTTGAGTAGGAATCTTAAGAGCACTAATAAGCCAACCTTCAAGTGATGCACAGTGTAGTGTAGGAACAGGACGAACATGGTGTACAGCTACCTCCTGCTATCAGCAGTATTTATCTATGATAAAGAATAATGGAATTTGTTCCAGAGTGTTTACATTCATGTCGGTCTAATTGTCTGAGTATCTAGAACAGAGTTCTGAGAAATCAAGAGGAAATGCTTGATCAAGATGTATTTCATGACTTCATATAGGTAGGTAATGCTTGGAAAGCAGAGGTTCATGAGCCCTTCTAGAACACAGTTTATTAGAACTAATTTGAAGATTGACTTGAAAAAAAAATTACTGTTTGAAATGCCAATAAAACTTAGGTTTATAGAAATGTTTATGGGTTTCCACCACCTGTGGAAGTGAAAATGCAGTGCAGCTATTTATGAAGTGTGTGACCCCAACGTTTCTTTTATGTCATTGTTGATTTCTATACTGCCTCTCCCCACAAACCTTGTAATCTCTTCCTTACACAGTTTTATTTATCCTCTTTACCTTGTTCTTTACTTTCTTCTTCTACCATTTCTGCCAATATCTCTCTTTTCAGTCATTCACTTGTCTCTTTAGCCTCAATCTGCCTTGACTATCACAAAGGAAGTTGCAGTCAAACTATACTGGTTGATAGAACGTGCTGTGTTTTCACAGTCATGGCATAATAAATCTGGTCTACTGGTTGGGTGCCCAAGACAACCACAAGAAATAGTAGTGGGAGATAAAAAAATTAGAACAAACAAACAAACAAAAAGTAGAATCTTACACCTACGCTCAGTAACACCTTTATATTTTCACTATATAATCTCTGTTGGTGGTCTGATTTTTGAGTTTCATTAAATTCTAGACACTGTAGACTAAAGCTCTTCATGAAAAGATACCATGTGCATATATCTATAGATACTGTACATAACAAATCCCATACCACACAAAAATTGAAACAAAAGCTTTCTAAGCACATTACCTGTGCTTTTCATTGCACCTGTTGACCTACACAGACTTCTCATAAAAATTATAAACAAATCAGTCTGCATCTAGAAATTAATTGCATTTGTCTGTTTAATTTGCAGCTTACTTACCCACAATTTTCTTTCAAAAGGTCAGATAACAAGACACTGGACACCATCACATCAGAATACTGCTCATTGAATGATACAGAATGTCTTCACAGGACCTTTGTTCCACATTCTCTATTTAAGTTTTGAAACAGTAAAGAACAGTTTGTGTCCTAAAGTGGGTAACCTACCCATGGAAGACATTCCAATAGTAAAGAGTGTCATACCCAGTGAAGTGCTATTCTGAAATCACTTGCAGTGAGTTTACATCCATCAATATATTTTCTGTTTGCAAAATATTCTTAATTAAATTTTAAATATTTGAGGGATTTAGTTGGGTAATTTTCTTGACTTTACAGAGAAGAAATAAGTGCAAAACAGAATAGGAGACCTTGAGACTGGTCACTGAGTCCAGTTTCTTGCTATTACAGGAAACTGTCATATAATCCCTTCCAGAAACTTTTCAAGCTCCATCATAATGGTAGTTTGATATGTTTGCCCCCTACTTCTGTTGCAAATCTGTCTCAGGACTTCACAGTTTTTGTGGTTAGAAACCTTTCCAGACTAAACTTATTTAAGAACCCAATTGTTTTTATGCCAGTATTAGTCCTTTGGCTTAAATAGCTCTTTCCCCTCCCTGGTGTTTACCCCTGATGTATTTATAGACAGTAATCATATTCCTGCTTAGCCTTCCTTTTGCTAGACTAAAGAAACAGTGTTTAGACTCTTCTTTCTTGCTTAACAGATCTTCATTACCCAGTCAATTGAATGGCCTTTATTGCTACCTGTCCTAGTCTGAACTCATCTCACTTAAATGTGGGCTCAAATTTTCATAATATTCCCTTTAAAATTTAACTAGTATGGTTTACAGTACACAAATATTTCCATATTTTCATGAAATACCATGTTCTTGGTTGCACAGTTGCTTTTTTTGCACAACTAGATTAGATAACCGCCATCTATTGTTGTTTTAACTGTTCTGCTCATTTGCTGGGAAAGTTCTCTGTTAACCACAAAATGTTTATTAGCCTCTGAGTGCATGACCTTGCATTTTGTACTAGAGCAGTTTGTTTTGTTTCCATTAGTTCAATCATTAAGGTCATTTGTTGTCTTTCCATATGGCATCCCATTGCAGCAGTGATGCTTCACTTTGTGAAACCAGCCAATGCAATGAACTTGTTTTATCTTCTTTGCCAAACAGTAGGATCAATCCCAAGAGTAACTCCCAAATAATTCTACTAGTTCAACACTTTCCTCTTTGTTATCACCTGCTGTTACTTTCCTCGTTCTGCTCTAGAAAATACCATCTCTGTACTTCTCAATGTGTAGCAAAGCTTTTTCTGCTAGTGAGTCTCTCTTTTCATGAAAATGCTCTACTGAGTCTCAATTATGCTTTTTGTGCACTGTGTTAGCACCTACCACTGGAAGATGCAGCAAATCATTTCCATTTCCAGCTCCTGACCCTCAGTCCAGTTGATGTGATTAATTAGGCCCTCAGTTACTAGAAGAGGCTTAGATGCAGACCTGCCTTTATTCTGTGTTCAAATCATACCAAATGAACTTTAGGATAATTTCTACAACTTGCTTTAATTATATAATCCTCAAACTGTAAGTCCAAATCTAAAGTAGCATCATTTCCTGTTGATTTAGTGACATTTTGCTGAGAAGAGCTGTCAGCTATGACATTCAGCTGTATTTGGGGCCCTGCCACCACTTGTTACATTTGTTCTACAACCTGCTAAACCAATAAAGTTTAAAAAAGAGCTAAGGGCTTTTTGCCACCTTAGTGAGCTGAAGTACTGAAGCCCCTACACACGCAGTACAGAAGAGCAGGCAGCCTGGAGGATAGAGGGACTGCATTGCAGCAGGAAAGAGTTACTGCATGAAGTTCATCTCATCTTGCTGTAACATGTCTTTGGAGCTGCATCTGTGCGTGTATTTGTATTTATAAAGAAATGCTTTATTCTTTCCAAATCCAAGTTCTTTCTTGGTTTTCATTAGTGATTGTCAAAATGTATTGGATCACAAACATTAGTTTTTGATTGGGCAACTCAAGCTTTTCTAATCTTAAACATGATCTTTCTGTTTACTGCTTGAAGTTCTCCTGAGGAGTCTAAGAACACACCTGAAAGGAAGGGTTTCTTTCCATTAAATCCACCATATGATATTCCTTTATTTTCCAGGAATTTCTAATACTCTGGAGCTTAAGATCTGTCTCCATGTCTAAGTTGCTGCATGATAAAGCTGCTGCCAGAAGTAGTGTTTTCTGTCCTCAATGACAGGAAAACTAAGTATATCCCATCCAACTGCATTGCTGGTCTGCATAAATCAGAGTGACATGGTATATGTGAGAAGAAATTAGTAGGTTTTGACTGGTGACCTGCCTTCTACTTTACCTCAGTGAGATCCACTATGTAGTTTTTAATTGGTCAGAGCTGTCTGAGAGAAAAAAACCTCAACAAATCTGGAATTCTGTTTCATAATGCTTAAAATTGGTCAGCTTTTAAATACTCTCTAAGGAATTTCTTCTAGGAAATGACAGATCAAAATCATAATAGGATTCTTTCACCTCAAATCTCTGGGATGACAGTTTTGACAGTATTTTGTATGCACACTTTGTAGACAAAACTCAGAAAAAAATGGATTTTTTTGCAAATCTTTTCATTTTCAGTGCAAACCCATTTTTCTTCAGTTCCATTCAAACTGCCCGAGCCAGTTCTAGAAAGGAACAAAGTTCCTGCTTTAGGCAATTTGTCCTTTCCTGTTGGATGAGGACTGCACCATGGTCATCAGTTCCTCAGACTGGATTAACACGGTACTGGTTTATATGCTGAAAGGCCATTTGGAAAAACGAGTTAGGGCAAGACAGGAAGTTTCCTACAGGGTCTTTACACCAGAGTTTCATTGAACTACCAGGTGGATAGAAGCATATGTTAAACAGCACAGTCCTTCCCTTGCCATGAGCTCATATGGCTCACAGAGACTTGCAGATGGGAAGGGTCCATTTCTACTTTCCACAAAGAAAACACTATATGGTGATACCCACAGACCTCTTTACCAACCTTACCATTTCTTCCTTTCAAATGACTGCAAAACAAATCTTCTTACATGTGTCCAGAAAACTACAATTCTTGTTCTTCAAACACCTCCATAAACATTTTCTACATGTCACAAATGTTTCTTTCTTCTACATTGTATTAGCCCGGTTCCCTCACTGGCGCACTCCCACCCCCAATTTTGAATCCATTGTCATCTTCTCTTGAATTCTGTGGTCTTCCAACAGGCCATCATTCCCTTTAAAATTTTAAGTGTATCTTTAAGGACCTTCCCTTCAATCTCTTTCTCTGAAACTGTAATTTTATTTCATAAACATATCTTCAGTTTGTTCTAAACTACTCTTGTGCTCTCCATTATAAATAAATACACATGCAAAAGCAGTTGAAGCGGTAGTAGGTTTAAAAAGTCAGATTCTTCTGCCTTAAGGAATGCAACATTCCCTACCTGTCCATGCAATTTCAGTTAGGTTCCAAGAAGCCAACGGTGAAAACCACAGCCAATTCATGATCTGGCTTTTGAGAAATGCCTCCTGTACTTGCCACTCCCTGGAGCTGCTATCTCCTATCTTGCAGTCTATCTGCCTATGCAGAAAAGCCAGCTCTTCCTCCTGCTTTGTCAGTTTATGCCGAGTTGGACTCAAAATCCCCACCCTGTGACCCCCAGTTCTGACCTGCAGTTTAGTGTGCATTAGGCATAGTACAGCTACCTGGTCAAGACAAGTTATTATTGTCTCACTATACTGAGCATTGGTGTGACCCTGCTTGGAGAACCGTGCACAGATTTGGGCTCCACAATGTAAGAGGGATATAAAAAATAGTAGAATGTGTCCAAAGGAGTGCAACAATTTTTCCTGAATTGGGTTGCATTTCTTAATTCTGTTTTTTCCTGCAGCAACAAACTCTAAAGGGCTTAATTTCCTTCACAGTTACCTAGATGAAAACTTGGACTGATAGTTTAAATTAATCATTATGTTGTTGTCAGCTTCTGTTTGCTGGAGAAAATAATATGATTCAAGCATTTTTGTGTGGATTAGTGGGTGCATTCAGGATTTGTTGAATTTCTATATCAAGTCTGTTGCTGCTGCTGGTAATATCATGAACACAATAAATGTATAAATTCAATCAGATGTGTTCAGAATTAAAATCATTTGTTACTGGGAGTAGCAGCAGTGAGGTCAACAGGAATTTGCACAGTAAAATTGAATTAAAAATACAAGCTTTATTTGTATATTGTGAGATCTGCTCTTTGGAGTAAACATTTCTCAGTGTGTGGAGTAAAATCAGAAGTCTTAATTTTCTCTCAGTAATTCAGAAGTTTCACAGAATTCCTGCCTCTCCCAGTTCCGTTTAGAAACTCCAAAGCAGGTGTTTCGTGGGCATTGATCACTGTTACGTTTCAGACCAAATGTGAATCTTGCAAATAAAAAAAAAACAGAGATGCTGCAGAATGTTTAGCATTCTCACGTAGAAGTTGATGTATTGAGTGTTCCCCAGTATGTACCAGCTAAGGTAGTAGATGTCTTGTGCATTTGGCATTGGCCCAGGGAACTGTGGTTCCGTTCTTTGCTGAGGAATGAAGGAATCGTGTTATTTGATAGTAAGTGATCGGTAAATATGCAGATCTGCTCATAATTTCAAAAAAATACTCCAGAGAAAAATAGAATTAATCTACCTTTTAGGGAAAAAGAGATCACTTATGAGTTTCCCTACACAGCATAGGACTTTTAAACACAGCTCTGAAATATTGCTTGAATATAAAGCAAAGCTAAGCCAGTGCATTTGCAAAGTTAATAATACTATCTTGAAGTCAATCCTCTGTGCCCAGAACACTCTATGTATTTTCCTCATTAGCTGTTGATGGGTATCATTCCAAGATGAGTCTCATCCAAGCCAGTGGATAATGAAAGAGCTTATAAGTAGTATTTTGA
Organism: Upupa epops; assembly: GCA_013397515.1. NCBI lineage: Eukaryota > Metazoa > Chordata > Aves > Bucerotiformes > Upupidae > Upupa > Upupa epops. The sequence continues at coordinate 51,208 of VZRI01008227.1, forward strand.
AAATAAAAAAGCCCTTGATGCATTAATAGCTAGGGATTTTTGCACCTACCTACTGACAACTGACCGGTTGTCAGTTAAGAGAATGTCCACTGACAAATCTAAAAATAACCACATGCACCAGTACAGGTTAGGGGCTGATCTGCTGGGAAGCATCTCTATGGAAAAGGACCTGGGAATCCTGGTGGACAACAAACTGACCATGAGCCAGCAATAAGCCTTTGTGGACAAGAAGGACAGTGGTCTCCTGCGGTGTGCTGAATGTAAACAGCAGATTGGCAGAGATTCTTCTCCCTACTTACTTTGCTGTGGCTGCATCCAGAATACTGCCCAGTTCTGGGTTCCCTGATCCAAAAAAGACAAGGAACTACTGGAAAGAGTCCAATACAGAGCCACTATAATGATGAGGGAACTGGAGCAATTGCCTTATGAGGAGAGGTTGGGAGAGCTGGAGCTGTTCAGCTTGGAGAGAAGGTGAATGAGGCAGGCTGTCATTAATGCTTATAAATATATAAAGGAGAATTGCCAAGAGGATGGGACCAGACTCTTTTTGGTGGTGTCCAGTGACAGGACAAGGGGCAACAGTCATAAGCTGGAACACTAGAGTTTAAACATAAGAAATAACTTTTTCACAGTGAGAGTAGCAGAGCACTGGAAGAGGCTGCCCAGAGAGATTGTGGATGCCCCTCTGGAGACCCACCTGGGTGTGTCCCTATGCAAATTTCTCTAGGGGAGCCTGCTGCAACACAGGAGTTGGACTAGATGATCTTCACAGATCCCATCCAAGTCCTGCCATTCTGTGATTCTGTGAAAAAGAACCCAAGAAAGTTCTAGTGTATGCAGAGGGCTGGAATGATCAGGTCAAAGGCAATTGCCCCTACTGGAGTGAGGGAAAATAATGACTAGAAAGCAGATCTCAGTAATAGTAGCAAGGACTAAAGCAGCACAACTGTCTCAGACTTTGATTAATGATAAATGAGTTGGCTCAAACAATTGTAAGCAAAGAGAAGATAACTTGTGAGCAGGGAAGCAGGAGGAATCATGTGCCTGGCAATCTCTGTATGGGAACACAATCTTCAAAGCCAGAGAACATGAGAAGTTTTCCTCCCTCAAGGACTTAATGTTTTGTCTGCAAGGACCCCTATACCGTTGGGGTAAAGAAAAACACCAGTTGGTAGCAAGTATAAAAGGGGAGGATTTTAACGCTACATGGTTACCATCAGCCCTCCCCAGCTTTCAACCAGGTCAAGAGACTGACTAAAGGACTGCAGGAGACACCCAGAAATCTACAAAGCTGAGGAAGCAAGGAAGGACTGATGACCTGTCACACCACACTCCCTAACATGCATGAGGCTGGCAATAACCAAGGCTGACTGGGGGGGGTGGCCAAATAAACGAAGGACTTTCTCCAAAGATCTGCAGAGCTGAGGAGTGAGGTGGAGTTGGAAGCAGACAGAGCCTGCAGTCAGGAGTGGTAATCTTAACTATCGCTTAATTCTCTCCCTTTCCACTCTCTTCTATGCTCTGAGTTGGGCATCTAATAACTAGTGATTTCTGTGCCTTCTGAGTTCAGAATCTGATAATTTTAGTAAACTTTGACTTTTATGTCTAAGACAGAAACAGTGCAGCTCAGTGGGGGTACTATGTGAGACTGAGAAGGAAGGTAGGGGGGATGTGACTTGGAGCTTCTATGAATCACCATCCCTGGACATGTTTAAAGCTGTGTAGATATGGAGCTTAAGGACATGGTTTAGTGATGGGCTTGGTAGGGTAGACCAGTGTTTGGACTTGATGATCTGATGATCTTAAATGTCTTTTCCAAACTAAATGATTCTGTGTTTTGTAATGAAAGAAAGGAATACCTGGAATTGCACATGTCCAATTAGAAAAACAAATGGGTTTGGACACTGGCAGATACTTACGCAGAGATGAAAAGTAACGGTCAGCAGAGTAATGAGCTTCTCACATTTCCATCAGCAAGGGCAGGTGAGACAGACTATGAGGACAGAACAGAGGCAGCACGTCTGTTGTGTATGGCACAAACTAAATCCTGTGGAAACAAGAAGTTGCAAAGTGAACCCAAAAATGTGCTAGTGCTGGCAACATTAAGATATTAGAATGAGAAAAAGGATCTTGTGTGAACAATTACTTCCATGTTCATTTACTTAAACTTAAGCACAAAGATCTTGTGAAGCACCAGAAGAGTTACTACTAGGAAACTTAGCCCTGGGAGTGGTAAGAATTATAGTCATCATTACAGACATAGAGTAGTATCTTCTGCAAATAAATATAAATTATAATGTCAAGGAGAATCATAGAATCATCAGGGTTGGAAAAGATCTAAGATCTTCAAGATCATCAAGTCCATCAAGGGCCATCTGCCCTATCACCTTTAACCAGTAAACCATCTCCTGAAACACCATGTCTACCCATTTTTTGACCTCCAGGGTCAGTGCCTCTTCTGTCTCCCTAGGCAGCCTGTTCCAAGGCCTCTCCACTCTTTCTGTGAAGATATTATTCCTAATATCCAATCTGGAACCTCCCCTGGAACAACTTCAGCCAATTTCATCTTGTTCTACTGCTAGTCCAGAGGGAGAAGAGGATAATACCCATCTCACTACAACCTCCATTCAGGTAGTTGTAGATATCAGTGAGGACTCCACCTAGCCTGTGTTTGTAGCAGAGGTTCTCCAGCCTCACAAGAGCAGAACAGGAGGAGAGGAAGAGAATCACCTCCCTTGACCTGCTAGTGACACTTCTCTTGATCCAGTCCAGGATACATTTTGCCTTCTGGACTGCACTCAAACACATGCAGAATTGTCTTGCATCTTTGGGAAAGGCTAGTTTCTCCATAGCATTCTGTGCACACAGTGATCAGAAGGGCCAGCATGGTTGGTGTGCTGTATGGGCTCTTTTTAGAACATCAGATATTCTGGCAATTTTCAGATTCTGTTTGGAGAATGAATAATTAATCTTACTTTAACTTCTGTGCTGCAGCTTTGGGTGAAAAAGGTGTCTAAAATACTTGTAAGTATTCTATGCAAACAGCTGGAAGTAGTGAAATTAGTAAGAATTCTTTGAGCAGACCAAGTGACAGGGGCTCAGTTCTCATGCAAAGAGTTCCAGCTGCTCCTCAAGGAAATGGTATCAAATTGACACGTCAGTCTCTTGCCCTCCTGTCATGAATGGATTAGTGAAGTGATTCATACAGACATTTGAGAAAGCAACCTGTGCTCCATTTCTGCATGGCATTAATCTGGTTAGCTCAAGCTAGTTAACCACAAAATAATCTGTCTGTAGAAATCTATTTGAGTACTATTGAATACTATTGTCTGTAGGACTTAATTTAAGACCTTTCCAGGCCATCCTAATCCTTAATCTAGAGAAGGATACTGAAAGTAAATCTTATATCTCAATAGTCACAGATAAAATGATCAAAGCAGTTGTTTTGCCAATTCTGTAGCCCAACCGAAGGAACACAACCATCAGCAGAAAACTACTGCACATATCATTCTCTACCTCTATGGAGGGCAAAGATGAAAGAACAGTTAGTGACCAAGGAAGCAAAGGAAAAAACCTCTGTGCAGAAACATTGCAGGAAGAACACCGGGGGCAGAGAAAATGTCCATAGGATCACAAAGACACACACAAATATGTCATAGAGAAAATCCAAGAGAGCCACAATCCAATCCATTACCCTAGTCCAATTCAATCAGTCCTGCTGTCACTGAAAGCTCTATCCACCAGAAAAACCATGGCCCATCTGCAGATAGAGAGACCCCTGCAGAAAGACAACACCCTCCCTCTGGTGCTCAGCAAACAAGATTGCTTTTATATTGTTCTGCTGCATCAGAGAGATCTTTTTTGAAGCAGACACCTGTTGTTATCCAGCTTAGAGGTTTTCATCCAAGGTTGGATGAGACCTTAGTGGAAAGCCAAGAGGAAGGTTTCTCTCTGTACCTCCCATAAGAAGCTGGGAATCTGCAGTTTCTCATCAGAAAAAAAGAATCATCCGTGTGTCAGCCTCAGTTCTCAGCACTTCAACAAGCAGTTTTCATGTTAATAAAAGAAGTACTTCTGAGGCAATTTATAAAGGTGAAGTAATTAGGACTCAGACTGGTCCTTTGCTTCACTAGGACAAAATCTTAGGACTAATTAACCTGTAGAGAAGATATGGAACACTAAGGCTGGAAGGGTTCTCAGGGTCGTGCAGATCATTGCATTAGCCCAATGCAAAATTAAGTCCATCTTTATCATTCCTAACCTGCTCTTAAAAATTTAGTTAGCTGTTTTTTAAACAACCTCTATGACCTCATGAATTTTATTGCAGCACCTCAACATTCCAACCTTCAACATTCAGAGGTTTACCCTAACTTCCAATATGAATATTTCTTGCTTTCTCAGAACAAATATATCCAGTCTGTATTCTGGTATCTTTCCAGCCATATTTTCTACAGGTCTAGTAATTCTTGCTGGTTGATGCACAACACAGTTGAGTGCCAAGAACTGAACAGAGTATTACAGTTGAAGACCACCCAGTGCCATATAACATGGGATTATTTCCCGTGTTTTGTAGACTATCCTCGTTTACCTGCTCCACAATTAGTGGTGTTTTTGTAAAACTATTTTATGTTGGTAATACACCAGGACTCCTACTTCCTTCTTTGTACAGCAGTCATCTGAGCACTTTGTAGTTCTCCCACCTAGATTTTATGAGTTTTGCCCAGAAGTAACATCTTGCACTTTTTCCACTTGTGTTATTTTTTTTCCCTGCCAGACATTTCTGCAATCTACTCTGTTGTATTCTAATCCTGACTAAACATAATTAAGATCTCTCCCATTTTTTGTATCCTTTGCCAAGCTGAATTTTCTGTAGAACTACTCACACATTTGAAATAATGAACAGTATTGGACCCTGCTCCTGCAGGATTTCAGTCAATACACTCTCCACTCTTGAACAGAGAACAATCGATAGCGACTCTATTAGTACAGGTTTGCATTACAGTTGTTTTATCTAGATCAAGTTTCTCCAGGTTATTTATTAGACCTTCACATGGAGGAATATTACAACCATTACTGAAGTCAGCACACAAAACATCAACTGGTTCTTCCTCTACAGGACCCATTAACCTAACACCTAATAACTGAAGTACCTTGCCATGCTTTACTTTATGCTGGCTGTATCAGCTGTTCTTTCTGGTTCTTATTTCTTACAAGTAGTTTGTTCCCACATTTTTACAGGAAAAAGATTCAGGTTGAGTGGTTTAGAATTCCCCAGTTCTCTTTCCCCTGACTTTTAACCAAAAGTACATTTTCCCTTTTCTATTGTCTCATTACTTGTCAGAGGCAGCTAGTAACTACTTCACTTGAGCATTCTAGACTGAGCATCTTCAGGTTCAGAAAATTAGAGGGTTCACAACTCAAATTATTTTCTTATCTATTTTTTCATGTTCTTGGCTGAGTGCTTACTCCTTAACTCTGCCATTGTGATACTGACCTTAGAAACTAATGCCAAAAAAGACACTTCACCAGTAATCTGTTGATAACTTTCTCATGTGTTGACAACTGGCTAATTCTTAATATTTATGTTATTGTTAATATAGTGAAGTATATTGTACTGTTTCTTGATGGTCTAAACTCATTGTCTTCTTTTTAAGTTTGTGTTTGTTTGGGCTTTTTTTTCTGTGTGACTTGCCCTCATACATTTTGAACCTTCATACTTATGCTGTATTTTTTTATTTCTTCCTCAGTAATTTGACCTATTTTGTGCTTTCTCTGTGTTTTGTGGCTGTTTAAAAATTACGAACTCATAGTTTAACCAGAGTCTCTGTACATTTACTGGTTTTCCTAGACAATGAAAGAGTTCACATTTCTGTATGTAAATCATCTCTTTCTGGAACTGGTAGCTTGTTTCAAATTTCTGCTTGCTTTTAATTTCCCAAAAATCTTGAATTCTGTTTCTTAATCCTTCCTTCCTAGGTATCAATGGATCACCCCACTACTTGTCCACTTTGTTTGCTGAGCCATGATAGATCTCCACAGTGGTAAGACCCAGACATGTTTCCTGTATTCTTTGTCCAAAGATCTTCACCTGAAGATGTCCTCTACCATATGCAGCTCATCGCAAAGTTTAGACTTTGGTTATTTCCTTATCTATCCCTCTGCAACAGGTTTTACCCTATTAGTATTCTAGTTCCCTGACAAATAATTGTCTTTTCCAACCAATAGTTGATCACAATTTGAACCACGTATTAAGGTGTAAAGGTCTTTAAACACTGTCATTTAGAAAAGTTGTATTTAAGCAACGTTTTTTTTGTCATTTAGAGAAATTGTATTTAAGGAGTGAGGGAAAGAGGAAAGTTTGTCTTCTAAGTATCAAGTGAAGATGAAGATTGACAACTGTTTATACTAACCATGATCAGTCAGGGCTCCTCGTTATTCTAAGACTCTCATAATCCTGTAAGTTTCTATACTGCAAGAAGCCAGAGGTTACCCTACTTATTTTATTATGAAGTGGGGAGGGAGCAGCAAGTTCTTAGCGTTATAGACCTGTTTTTGGATAGCACATTTTGTACTTTCAGTAGTCTGTGGACTCAGGTGTAACATGACATAGAGTTCCAGTTAGCTTTGTTGTGACTGCTCAGCTGGACCATAGAACCATAGACTGGTTTAGGTTGAAAGGGACCTTAAAGATTATCTAGTTCCACCTCCAGCTGCCATGGGCAGGAACCATTCTAGCTAGACCAGGTTGATCAGAGCTGCATCTTACTAGGGTAGTGGTGCTGAAGAACAGTGGCAGGACTGTTACTTGTTCCTATACTGGCCTCAGGGAAGGATTCCTTTCAGGAACAAGGAAGGGACTACAGGATTTCCTGTCTCCCTTCAGAGAAAGAGCTGGAGCAGAAAGAGGTATGCATAGATAGTACTTCTCTGCAGCCTGCTATGCATGTGTCTGCATGTGAAAAAAAAACCCATCTGTGATGTCTTTTATCTGTTCACAGAGTTCTTTCACCAAGTGATAGCTGCCACTCACACTTTTTATTTCGGCTAAGAGATGAAACACCTTCCATCAGTCCTACCTAACCTATGATTGCACTATTTCCTTCAGAACCATGGGACTGGAAATGTGCTTTGTAAGTTTTAATACAAGTCATCGATTTTTCTGTCAGTATCTTGTTCCAGGAGGTAGAAAGCAGGCACTAGGATATAATAGGTTTGCTTTAATCCTACCCTAGATAAAGTTAGCTCTCAATGACCTAGAAAAAACTCTAGAATGCATTATTCAGATTACTTAGATTTTCTATCCTGGTAGCATAAAAACAAGATAGTTAGATAGACATTGAATATGCAATAGCATTTTCAGAAGTGACACCTGATAGCACCTAATGAACCTACTGGTAGCTGCTGATTGCTACTGTCCAACCCCAAACTGTGTATTTAGAAAATTATATATGGTCCGAAGATACTAATTTCAGATTTACATCAGAAAGTGGATAGATTTTTAAAAATCTTTAATGTAATTGTACAATCAGTTTACAGCACACCAAAAAACTTCTGCATTCTGAGACTAAACCACAGAGTTTTCATGTGATGCATTCTACTGTGAGAATGAAAATGTGCTTGGACATATCCCTGTTTAAGTAATTTTCATAGTGCACAGCTCAGAATCATTCTTGTTAATAGTCTTGGACAGTGCAGCTGAAATTGATACTCAGGTGCTGTAATTAAAACAACTGAAGTCCTATAGTTAGTTTCTGAAGACTCACTTCCTCTGCTGATTGATAGGAACAGGCCATAAGGACTTAATTTTCACAAGGCTGTGAATGTCTTCTAGCAAATCTTGTATTACTGTATCACAAACATTGCAGCCATGTGATGCAAAGTCCTGAGCTCAAACAAACTCATTGTACAGTTTCAAGTATATGTAAAAAATGTAAAGGTTAACTCAGTCCTAGAGGATTTAATAATGGATCAACCATTATTTCACCAAGCTACTTTTGACTTCTTGTTGAATCTATTGTCTTCCTATAGACAATAGGGAAAACAATATCCACCATAAAAGAGGCATAAATATACAGTATCAAGTGTTGTGGTAGTGTGCAGCACCTATTCTCGCTTCATCCAGATTAAATCTGTACTGAAAAGGGATCCAGCAAATAGAAATTTGGAACCAGTTCCTCAGACTTCTCCTAAATAGGGGAATTATTCCAGTAAATGACCAAGGCTATAATAACGTATAGTTTTACTTAATTACAACATCTGTTCAAGTAAAACATCCCATTCATTACTTTTCCATCAGTTTTAAGATGGGAAGGCAAGGTAAGATAGAATTAGATCCTTCTGAACTTTTGGATTCTAAGATCCAGATCCTACAAAATATTTGGCTATGAGACTACAGTGGCTATAGTTCTGCATAAGTGGAATATTTTGTATTGAAGTAGTGTCAAAACACATGGCAGTGCCACTCAGCAACAGGATTGGAGCTTTTTCTTCATCATCTGGAACTCAGAATCATTTCTGCAACTTTACAAGGCAAACAAATCTGAAATAAAACTGTACAGGTCTAAAGACACAGTTTAGATGGAAACCTAATTGTGCTGACAACAGTTCTACAAGTGCAGCAGTACAATTTGTGCAGGCAAGATTGAACTAACCTAGTGGCATATTTAACTGCAGGAAAAGCCAATGTATTCTAGTGAAATAATCAGGAAACTGGGAGACATGTTCCAGCTTCTTCTGAGTGAATGGAGCTTTAATATTCTACGACTTAACAGTCAACTAAGTAACCACAGTTAATTTTCACAACACAGCTGCTCCCAGACAGTTTCAGAGAGGTGAGTAGAAAGTAATCTGTAATTGTAACGAAGAACAAGTATGTAACCTTAAAAAATGCATTTTGTGCAATACCTGGTATTTGGGATACTGGGCACCTGTGCCACAGTGGTTTTGTAGGTAAGTTTTGTAACCATTTCCCAAACAGACCCACACAGATCCTTAAACAAGCTGAATGGACATGAATGCAAATGCCCAGAACAGCACACTCCTATAAAAAATCAACTGGCAGCAGCTCGAGTCTCCAAGAGCAGCAATGAAGTGTGCTGATGAATGTTCTCCCTTCCACATTATTTGCTCTGTAGCACAACTAGCTAATTGCAATGATGATCTCAGAACCACTTTTCACTGTAATTCCTGTAATTCTACATCAAATAATTTTGCATATCAGGAAGACCTGTGTAACCTGTCAAGGTGTTTCTTCACTGAGACTTCATTCAAACTTCAGCTCTCTGTGCTGTTCATCCATTCAAGATACCTAGAGAGCAAGTTGTACAGTTCTGTCCCCATGAGTTTAGAAAAAGAATAGTATTTGCCTTTGATGGTCTCAGTGCAGTCCTCTGTATGAAGTGAGTCTTTCCCATACTTCTACAGTGTTTCTTCTTTGCACTCTTTGCTCCTCTGATCATCAAACATTTCTGTTGAAAGAAGATATTTATACCAGAATACGGGATATATATTTTTAGTTCTTTATTAACCAAAACTTCTATCACATTCTTATCTGAGGATGGGAGGACAGGCTTCCCTGAAGTGATTTTGAGACACACAAAGAATGTTTTGTAACAGTAAATACAGTGCTTCTCGCAGGCAGCTCTTCTCTAGGTTAAACATTCACACTGTCTGGACGGACTGCAGTATGTGTTCACAGATTTGTGCGTATTTTTCAAATACAGTTATCACCCATTTTGCGCAGTATGGTCTTCTTAAAGTTCACTTGGCAAGAAGCAGTTCTTGCTAAGTATGAAGTGCGAAATCTGGCAATAAAATTTTAAATTAAACCCAGCATTTTTCAGCCTACATCCTGGCAACTGCTGTCTTACTAAAAAGTAGCTATTTCTAGTCTAGTTTATGTGTAGTGGTGTACGAGGGGGTAGCTGAATGCTCATCCTTCTGCATTTATTAGTATGTAATTTTGTTTAATAAGTTAGAAGATCTTGTAATTCAATCCTCAGAGCCTTAAAGACTAATACATAATCCAAATGCCGTAATGATTTACACTGAAGTGTCACTTAAGAGTATCATTTAGTCCTACTGTGTTAACAACGACCTAAGCATCAGGATACCTGTTCCAATGCATTTTAAGTATGTTCCTTTTAACTTTATACGGTCTTAATGTGCTAATAATATTGGTCTTAAAATAAGTTGCATGAGATCAATCAAGACCTGTTGTAAATTATATTGCATTAGTAGGTTTAAATGAAATTAAATTATAGCAATTGTATAAAAGAAAATTTGTATGTTCACATGATATGGACTCAGACTTCAGCAAGAAGCAATTAGCTGAAGATACTTGTCTCTACCCAAAACATTCCACTAGGTTCCCCAACATACACATTGGTTTTCTCCTTGCTTTTCTCCTCAGCTATCAGAATTAGCTTGAGCCAGTCATAAAAAAAATGTGAAGTTCCCATCAGCTACTTGGATAAATATTTCTAGATAGCATTTATTATTTTTCTTTGTCATACTTAAAGACTAGCGTGTGCTATAACCATTTTCCGAAGATGGATGGTATTTTATCCATCTCTTTCTTCAAAACATAACCTAGCTAAAAGTTTATTAAACCTCTAACACATTAGAATTTATATTTCCTTGAGAACTGTAAATATTTAGATAACTTGTATTGTCTTCTACTTTGAAAATCACTGTACAATATGTGCAAGGATTTTGATACGTAAGACTATGAAGATAAGTTCTTGTGTTGGGTCAGATCAGTCAGTGGATCTATAATAAAGGAGAGAAACCATGACAAAACGCATATGCGTTCTGTAGCCCAGACAGGATAAGTGCATGCAAGTCATTTACACCTCCACACCCCAACTCACCACTTATTGCAGGTGTAGTTTCATCTCTTAGTGTTTGTGTAGCCCAGTTCCTTCTTCAAGCTTGCCCTGCTTACCACTCGAATACCTCCAAATGTTGTGCTGATTGAAGCCTATTTTCCTTTTATCACTGTTAATCTTCCAGTCTTCTATGAGAGTGTTCACTGCTTTCAGAGGTGGACGATTGGTATTCAACAGAGAGAGGGTACTGGTGTAAAGCCCATGACAGCGATAACAGCTTCATCCCTCAGTTATGGTAATTTAGCCAACTATCTCCTCATTCTCCAAGCATTCTGCCTTGGGCATCTGCCATTAACAGGAGAAATATGAAGAAGCAAGGGTGATTTTGCCATGCTGTTGGGTGAAAGTTTTCACCTTTCAGTACATTGCTCTGCAGGTTGGCACTTGCTGGTTCCCTGCATTGGTCATGCACCACCTTTCTTCTTTCCTTACACATTGGTGCAGATTTTGTTGCATTTGGTTGTGTACCATTCATGTTCAAAACTTGACCTTATTTGTCCTTATAGGTGGCCTGAATGCCACCATTCTCCAGTTATTTTCCCTTTTGTCCCTATTATTCCTGCTGTGATACATATCACTTCAGTTTGGAAAGAAGCCTTTTTCCCACCCTTTGGTGTTACAGAGTGATTTTTGGACTCACCAAATGCCTAACTAAATGTGTAATAATAGCAGGTTGACAGTTTCATTTGTCTTCTCATAATTCAAACATATGCTTCATGGTTCTTTTGCTACTGTTACTGAAAGTAGAAGTTATCTAGACAGTTTGTTGATTACCAAATCAAAGTTAGTGTTTAGTCCCTGAAAGGATACATCTTGGGGAGCGCTTCTGTGGAAAGGGGTCTTGGAGGTCTAGTGGACAGTAAATACTCCATGAAACAGCACTGTGCTCTTGTGGTCAAGAAGTCAAATGGTACCCTGGGATCGATCAAGAAGAGCATGTCCAGCAGAACAAGGGAGGTTCTGCTATTCTGCTGCCTCTCTGCTCTCCCCTAGTGAGGCACATTTGGAATATTGTGTCCAGTTCTGGGCTCCCCAGTTCAGGAGGGACAGGGATCTGATTGAGAAAGTTCAGCAGAGAGCCATGAGTACAATTAGGGGACTGGAGCACCTGCCCTATGAAGAGAGATTCAGAGACCTGGGGCTTTTTAGTTTGGAGAGCAGGTTACAAGGAGATTTGTTCATTGTCTATAAATCCATGAAGGCTGGGTGTCAAGAAGAAGGATATAATCTGTTTTCACTTGCACCCTGTGATGGGACAAGGAGCAATAGGTGTAAGCTGGAGCACAGGAAGTTCTTTACTGTCAGGGTTACGGAGCACTGCTGCCCAGGAGGGTTGTGGAGTGTCCTTCTCTGAAGACTTTCCAGATCCATCTGGACGTTCGTGTGTGACCTGCCCTAAACTCTCTGGTCCTGCTTGAGCAGGGGGCTTGAACTTGATGACTCCCGGAGGTCCCTTCCAACCCCTGATGATCTCTGTGTGTGTGTCTGTGTGTGATGGTTCAAATTGCCTAACAGCACTCCAGTTCTGTACTTAGTTTTGATATTGCATCTTGCAGATGTCTTTATGGCAAATGTTGCCTGTGCTCTAATTCTGTTCAGTGTAAAACCATTTCAGCTGCGCTGCAGTGCATGGTACTCCCTTGCCTGTGTGTGGCCATCAGCCAGGTTTTAGTGGACCTAGTCCAGGACCAGATAACATAAGGATTCTGCCTGGCCATGTGAGAAAGCAAAAGTAAAAATAAACACAATGAGATTATTATTTCTGAATTTCTTTTAGACCTGACAAATACTGAGGAGGAAAATTATTATAACAGAGCTCTGCTACAGAGAGCTCTGTTAGAAGTCATCAAGTTATTTGCGACCAAATAGCAAGCTTCTCTCACCAGACCTCTTTTCCATGCAGGAGGCTCAGAGACAATGGTATTGCTTCACACCTGGACTCCTTCCCATCAGTTGAGTTGGCCTTTCTATGTTAAGGCTTCACTGAAATCTAACATAGAATCATAGAGTGGCTTAGGTTGGATGGAGGCATCAGGCAATCACATGAACTTACTTTCTTACTTGTAAAATTTGTTTGCTCTTACTCTTCCCAGTCCTGCTCCTACAAGCAGAGTAGTTAGTTCTTTGCCTAATGAAGAAAATGACCCCAGTGTCCTAATTTTTCTCAAAACTGGAACATCTAACAAACACCATTTGCTTTGGGGATTTGTCCTGCTCACATTTCTGCCACAGGATAACGGGAATTCAGCGTGTGATAGCACAGTATTAATCTTGGGAATTTATACTTGAGTTCCTTTCATTGGAGGATTCTAAGTACTTAGAATTTAATTCATATTACATTACATTATCCATTAAATATTCTCCTCAGTGCAGAAACTGAGACAGTAAGAAGATCAAGACTTCATAGACTGTATCTCATACACACCTATATAAAAATGGTCTTAGTTTTGAAGCTGGTCAATACTTATGGCTTCCATTGATTTTAGCCTCTAGCTTTGGTCACCCTGAAAATACTGAAAATTAAATATCAAACCAAAATTAAACTGAAAAAAATTAAACTGTCCTGAGTTACAGGGTGATGTGTTAGATAGGTTCACAGGAAGTACCCGCTTTTGCTTGTTCTGACATTCAAGCAGAAGGTCTACTTAGTTTCCTTTACAGTCTTTCATATTGATAAATATCTTACCAGAAAAACAACAAATGAAAAAAACAACCCAACGCAGACAAACAAAAAAAAACAAACCAAAAAGGAGTTTATTTATGTCACCTTATCTAGAAGCTGGCAATACACAATGCTCTGTCTGAAGTTTCTACATGAGATTTCTTCATTCCTACATGACTAAGCTACAGACTTAAGACCTCCAGTAACCATCACACAAAGCAGGTAGCACCACAAGAACCTGAGAGGCAGCTTATTCTGCCTTGTTAACTGTTCAGCTCACTGGTGGGGGGAAGCACTTAGGACAACAGTTCTCTGATACTAGACTTAAGTGGGATCCCAACAGAAATAAGAGGTGGCTTAACCAGGAGAGCTGTCTTTAAGTTCAAGAGATTTTTTTTCAGACCAGGCTCTCCCTTCACAGCTGCCTATCCTGCAGTCAGGTAGTAGGAGTTTGTTGCATTTAGTCCTTGAATGAGCTAAACTTCCCTTTTGATTATTTTGGGATTGAAGCTTGTTTAAGAGATAGCTGGGGAATCTGTGTCTTTTATTCTGATCTGAAAAAAAGTCTAAATGGACTATACTGGACTACTACATGGATTATAACCTCAGGAATGAAAGTGGGACTAAGTATTTTCGCTAGGCTAAAAGTTTGTGGTTCATTTTACTATCACGATTCAGTGTGTTAATTTCTCAGCTGCCTGCCTGGTAGCTGAACTTTCTCCTTGAAATGGGAAGGTTTCTCTTTGAACTTTCTCCATTATTTTGGGTGCTTTTTTACAGTAAAACACCTGTTATCTACATCTACTCCCTAGAGAGGTCAGCATTTTTCTCTTCACACTTTGGCATCTCCTACCTGTAAAAGAGAGTATGATGAACTAGATGGGCTTTGAGGTTGCTCTGCTGTTCCAGTTACTGAATTGCTGTGTGCTGCACTACAGACCAATGACATTCTGTCTTTAAAATACTTAAATAAAATGAAGCTAAAATGAAATCTTTCAAATGATGTCAGAACAAAGTTTCGGTTTACTGAATTGATTCATTATTCCGTAATTCTTATTTGGTAATGTTTTTAATTTGTTGAATTTTCAGGACAATAACACATTTTGACCTGTAGAAAATGCTCAAAGATTGTTAATACTATTTCTGCTATAAGAGTGATTGACAGTCATGAATGAAATCCAAGAGTTTTAGGTAAAAGTATTAGATGAACTACTGAAACCTGAGTTCACATGTTCCTAATAAAGGTATAAACTCTTTCTCTTGCCAAACACAAAACTCAGTACTAAACCTGGAAAACAAAAATAAAAACCACAGAGAAATGTCTTATGCTTTTCTAGATCAGTCACTGTTCATTGCAAAAGCTCTTCAATTGTTCAGGTTACAGAAAATTTTCAATCCCAGTGTCATTGTGGAAGAGTAAGTCAACTGACTGAGAAAAATTCTAATGCCCCAATTTGAAAAGAAAAGCAAAAAAAAGAAATCACTGTACAATACAAGAACATTCAAAAAAGCCTCACCTAATCAGAGAACATACAAATAATCAAATGCAAGAAATGCATTTTCATAGAATCTCCCAGAAAAGATCTTCAGGATCATCAAGCTAATAAATTAACACAACACTGACAAGTCCTGAACTAAAACATAGCACTATGTCCACAGGACTCTTAAATATCTGGAGGGAGGGGAACTTCACCAGTGCCCTGGGCAACCCATTCCAATGCCTGATAATCCTTTCAGTAAAGAAATTCTTCCTGATATCCAATCTAAACTTTCTTTAGTGCAATCACTGTCCTATCACTTGTCACTTTGTTGAACAGATTGTAGGAGAGATGATTTGGAGTAAAAGACAATCAACCCTTGGTCATCTACCACATCCTGCTGAACATCATGTGAATCTTCCTTTGAAGCCTTTAAAAATCAAATGATTCTTTCTTGTTATTTGCTCTTTAGACTTTTAAATTATATTATTAAATTATATTATTAAAAACCCTTGAGGGAATAGATAAAGTTCTTTCCACTATGACTGAATACTGAGAAGTTATCTTGGAAGTTTCTGTCTGGTTTACTACAGTTTTATGAGTTAAAACCAGTATTTCACTGAACCTGTTTTAGAAAGGTGCTTAGCGGAGACTTCCTGGTTTGTAGAACACTAACTTTTCCACTGAGGTATTTCACAATGAAAGTAACTGCTTTAGACACAGGGCTAAGTACTTGTTCATCAGAATTTCATCATGCCAGTAGGTTCGGATGAAAGAGATAATGCATGCGTGTTTAGGCAATCAGAACCTTTACAAGTACTCAGTTATGTGACCCTGTGGGAGACAATGATATATTAGGTCCATTCCAGGACTGTGCAGAACAGAACTTCCTTCCTGGTGAGTGAACCAACTAAGAAAATACCCTGCTGGACCTGCTCTTTGTGAACAGAGAAGGACTGGTGGGTGATGTTACTGTTAGAGGCTGTCCAGGGCACAGTAGTTGTGAAATGGCAAGAGTTCTCTATTCTTAGAGAAGTAAGGAGGGGGGCAGCAGAACTGCCACCTTAGAATTCCAAAGGGCAGACTTTGACTTACTGACATGAGTCCCTTGGGAAGCAGTTCTGACAGGCAGAGGAGTCTAGGAAGACTGGATATGCTGCAGGAAGGAGATCTTAAAGGCTCAGGATCAAGCTGGCCCCAAGTGCTGTAAGACAAACTGTCAGCAGAGAAAACCAGACTGGCTGAACAAGGAGCTTTGGCTGCAACTTGGGGAAAAAAAGAGAGTTTATGACCTTTGTAGGAAAAAGTAGGCCACACACAATAGCAACAGTGATGCTATGAGGCTATGCAGGGAGAAAATTAGCCCAGCTAGAAAATAATCTGGCTTTTGCTGTACAAGACAACAAGAAATGTTTCTATAAACACATTAGCAGCAAAAGAAGAGCCAGAGAGAAACTCCATCCTCTTCTAGGTGCAGAAGGAAACTTGGTGACTAGGGATTAGGAAGAGGCTGGGGTGCTTAATGACTTCTTTGCCTCAGCCTTTAGTAATAGGATCAGCTGTATTCTGGAAATCCAGCCTTCTGAGTTGGAAGACAGAGACAGGGAAGAGAATGATCAACTTGCAGTCCAAGAGGAAATGGTCAGTGCTGCACCGCATAGACAAGTCTCTGCTACTGGATAGAATTCACTCAGGAGAACCAGATGGTTAGGCCCAGTCAGCATGGGTTTATGAAAGGCAGGTCCTTCTTGAGAAACCTGATCTCCTTCTGTGACAAGGTCACCAGCTTAGTGGGTGAGAGAAAGGCTGCGGATATTATTAATCTAGACTGTAGCAGGGCCTTTGACACCATCTTCACAGCAGTCTCCTACAGAAACTGGCTGCTCATGCCTTGGATGTAGGATAAAAAACTTGCTGGATGGTCAAGCCCAAAGGGTGGTGGTAAATGGAGTTAGAGGCAGTTAGCTTACGGTCGCAAGTGGTGTTCCCTTGAGCTCACTACTGGGACCAGTTCTGTTTACCATCTTTATTAATGATCTGGACAAAAGAATCGCGTGCATGCTCGGTAAGATGACACCAAGCTGGGTGGAAGCCTTGATCTGCTTTAGGGTAAAGAGGTTCTACAGAGGGATCCAGACAGACTTTTGATGGGCCAAGGCCAGCTGTATGAGTTTCAATAAGGGCAAGTGCTGGGTTCTACAATTCAGCCACAACACCTGGGAGCTTGGGAGAAACTGGCTGGAAAGGTGCCCAGAAAGAGGGGTCTGGGGATGTTGATTGGTAGTCTGCTGAATATGAACCCAGATGGCTGAGAAGGCAAATGGCATTCTGGCCTATATCAGGAATAGTGTGGCCAGTAGGACTAGTGAATGCTTTTACCCCTGTACTCTGATGATGTGCTGGGTTCAGTTTTGGGCACCTCGCTTCAAGAAGGACATTGAGGTACTTGAATCTGTCCAAAGAAGGGTAATGAAGCTGGTGAAGGGTCTGGAGCACAGGTTTTATGAGGAGTGGTTGAGGGGACCAGGGCTGTTTAGCCTGGAGAAAAGGAGGCCAAGAGGGAGAACTTATTGCTCTCTACAACTACTTTAAAGAAGTTTTTGGAGAGACGGGGGTTGTTTTGTTCAATCAAGGGACAAGTGTTAGAACAGGAGGAAATGACCCTAAGTTGCACCAAGGGAGGTTTAGATTTGATATCAGGAAGAATTTCTTTACTGGCTGAAGCTGAAACACACACATTCTTTTGTCATTCACCTTCTCCCTGCTGTTGGCCACTTACAGCTTCTCTCCATGTGTTGGGTCAGGGGCTTGTCAGACCTCTCTGGGATGAGTCAGCATAAAATGAATACAGTAGAAAAGTGTCAAGTTTCCTGTTGGCCTGTGAGCTAACTGAATCTTGGGCTGAGTGGTGGGCTGAGTATGTAAGCCAGCGCAGGAAGGAGGACACTATGGCCAAGAGTGACAGGAACTGTTAGGAAGAGAAAAGCAGTAAAGGAGCAGTTATGCCCCCATTTTCATGACAATGAACTGTTAGTTCAGCTCAATTCCCTGTGCAGTCCACGAATCTATCACTAATAAGAGAAATACTTCATAGGGGGCTCGTTCACAGCCCACTTTTTTCTTTCTTACCTGCTAATGCAGAGAAATCTTTTGTTCAAAATTATTAGGGCAATCGAGAGTCCCTTGAATTGCCAACCATCCTCTAAAGGGGCTCCACAAAAACAAACTGAGATATTGCAATGAAACCTCATTACCCCCACATCAATTATCTAATTGCCAGGCGCCTCTCCAGTTTACCTAGGATATGAGAATTAGGTGTTAACAGCATCTGCAGCCTGTTCTGTTCCCAGCTATTCTGAATTTCACACATTTACTCTGATTCTCTCATAATCATCTTTTGGACCAAAGGTTGTTTATCACATCTTCTTCATGCAGTGCTACTGCCCTCTTCTACTCTGTCGACCCCTGCTGCAGATATGGTGGATCAATGTTTCCCTACTACCAGTACATCCATTTGCCATGGATCAGAGAAGAGGTGTTATTTCCACATTAGGATCTATGCTACTTAACAGGGTTTATCCTCAACAGTTGGTAATCCACTCATCTTCAACCCAGTGCTCTTCCCTTAACTCATGAGACCGCAAGAACAAATTCTTACTGCATAAATGGCATCACAAGTGCTGAAGGAGAAAATACCTGGTGGATGTAGGGTTTAGCATTTTGAAGTACTTAGTACTGCATCAGTGGCATGACTCCATTTTGGGTGATTTCACCACGGAGACCTTAGTGTGTGGTTGTTTGGACAGTAGCTGCTGTGTAGAGGACATCTGCTGGTGGTGGATCCTTTTCATGGTTCATGAAGTATGGGCTGAAGAACAACAGGAGGTTGTGTGATTTGGTAGTGCACTTGTCATCAGCTAATAACAGGGTGAACACATCAGAGACTGGTTAAGGTTTGCCTGCATGCTGTTTGTCACATTAGGACTTCAGAGGAAGAGAGAGGTTTCCTAGGTACAGAGATAAATATGTCCAATGGGAAGTGCTACAAGGAAGGCCTCTGAGGCCTGGGGGTAATTTTGTTTGGGCTAACTTCCTAGCTTGGTGGCAAACTGCAACCACCTGAGTCTGTGTTAAACTGCTTAGAAGAAATAGGCTTGAATAAAACATGTTAGTGGTGCTGCTTCCTTTCAAGGCTAGGAGTAAGCCTTTCTGGTCAATCCAGTCACTTTAACTGTTCCACACAGAGGGCTTCTTCCTAACGTAATCCCAGGGACTGTCTGTCAGGAAGATCTACTGCCTGATGTGCTGACAGCACACACAGGAATTGTTTAGAGATGAGTTAAGGGCTGGATGCATTTGGGAAATGCTTCCTTAAAGCTTTAGCTTCCTGCTTGCCTTAGTTAATGGTCACTCTTCCACAGAACTGTATATGTTGATTATCTGAGCAGGGAAAGCAGCCTTGGGAAAATCAGGTTGCTTTTGTTGACCCTAAATGTCCATGTGACATAATCACTTTCATGAACAAATATATACTCATATCTTTTCAGTGCTGGTTACCTTGAGACCAGTCCTGTTTTAAAGAATAATAGGGACCTCTCATAATCAGATGATTACAAAATCTGGCTTTCATTCAGGTAAAATAAAATGTATTAATATACCATTCATATAGGTGACTACTAACCATTTTAGGTAGGTTTTATCGGTTATTTTCTAGATGTGATTCATATATATGTCTGTTTGTATAAATCCACAAATGGATCTTGTTAAATTGTGCTAGTATTGAGCAGAAGAGAGAAAGAAGGCTTTCCCATCAGGCTTAACAATAGAAAATCCAAGTCATCCGGCCGCATCTGGTACCAGAGAGATAACTTTATTGTAGGTTTTCCATCTTTCACGTGACTTATTCTGAGACTTCTAGCGCCAATTCCAGTGTCTGTCACCAGGTGGCAATGCAATGACATTCTCTTGTGACCACTGTTAATGCTCAGAGTAAAAGCATCATGAGGTCATTATCTGATAATAACTGTGCATTGCTGTTTCAGATCACATTAAGTACAACTTTCTTCACATCTTTATGCTTATACCATCAGGCTTGCTGTCACAGCTATGGCAGTGGTTTTAATATCCTTAGCCAACTTCATCAGAAAAGCTCAGTAGTGAAGACCAAAACCTACCCTAAGTTTAATATGTCCAGTTATCACCATAGAATCATGACAGAATCATAGAATCATTCAGGATGGAAAAGTCCTTTGAGATCATCAAGTCCAACCAATAATCCTACTCTACCAAGTTCATGACTACACCAGATTTCTAAGCACCACACCTAAATGAATTTCAAATACCTCTGAGGAATGGTGCCTAAACCCCCTCCTTGGTCAGCCTGTTCCAGTGCCTGACTACTCTTTCAGTAAAAAAATTTTCCTACTGTCCATCCAAACCCTCCCCTCTGCATCACATCACAGTGGTTCAGCAAAGTCCTCATTAAGTTCAGAAATCTCAGGGTCTCTCCTGGACAAGTCCTCCCACTCGCCATAAATTCTCTTCATGTTGATAAGTGATCCAGATAAACGCTTGACGAATATTTTGTCTTAGCGGCAAGCTGACACAGCTCCAAAAGTCCAAGATGGAGACAGATGAAGATGAAGGTGGAAGTCACCAAGGGAGATGAGGGAGCAGGAGTGGGGGAGCAGCCACTTTTCAACTTTTTAAAGCCAAACGTCAAGCTTTTCAGCAGAAAACACTCAAATTAGCTAAAGCATTACACCCTGTTGAAGCACATACCATTGACCTTAGCCCATAGAGCCAGCCTGGCTAAGTCTCTCTGAAGAGCCTCCCTACCCTCAAACAGATCAACACTCCCACCAAACTGGATGTCTTCTGCAAATTTCCTAGAGCATGGCAAACAGCTCTTGCTCACAAAGTTTACAAGCAGTGCTACTGTGTGCATGATGGTTATAGTGTGAGTCTGGCCAATTAAGGTAAGCTATGGGTACATGAGCACATCAAATGCATATTGCTTTTTTTCAGATTTATTAGTAACATTATTTCTAAAAATTGGAATTACATTGATTTGTTTCACTGGACTATTGATCACCGAGAGATTGCTAGAGCCAAGGAAAAGTAAGAAGACTATGGAATTCGTAAATGCTCCTTACTCCTCCTGTTGGTTTTTTTGGGGTACACAGGGAACTGTGGTTGTATACGAAAGCAGTTGCAGCTTGTGTTGCTAACCTGGTTTGGAACACTGTGTCTGAAAACCATGGTGATTTTTATTACATAGCACTGGCAATAACTTCACCAGCAGACTACTACACATCCCCCCTTTCCCATCTACTGAGCTTTTACTCACTGTAATGCATAGTCACATAATTTATAACGTGCGTTTCACTACATTTACATCCTTACAGGAAATCCATATGTTTTTAAAACTGTAAGTCACTCTGGTTTTTTGTCTTAAGAGTTGTTATTGAATCCTAAATTTATTGTGAAGCCTAGCTTTTTGGTCAAGGTGATTAAGCTTTAAGGGATATCATGGTGCTACTGTCATAGTTACTGTCATAGGGGTTACAAAGGAAGCAGAGGCCGCATCTGGAGTACCATGCCCAGTTCTGGGCTCCTCAGCTCAGGAATGATAGGGATCTACTGGAAAGAGTCCAGCATAGAGCTAGTAAAGATGCTGAGGGGACTGGAGAATTTGCCTTATAGGAGGCTGAAGAGCTGGGACTGATTAGGTTAGAGAGAAGATCAAAGAGGGGGGGAATCTCATTAATGCTTAAAGGGCAGTTATTGGGAAAATGGGACCAGACTCTTCTTGGTGGTGCCTGGTGACAGGACAAGAGACAATAGTCACAAACTGGAACACAAGAGGTTCAATTCAAACATGAGGTACAACTTTCTCAGTAAGGGTAACAGAGTCCTAGCACATGTTGCCCAGGTTGTGAAGTCACCTACTCTGGAGACATTCCAAACCCACCTGGAAGTGTTCCTGTGTAATCTCCGATAAGGCATCCTGCAGGGTGTTGGACCAGATTATCTTCAGAGGTCATAGAATCACAGGATAGTGGTGGTTGGTAGAAACCTCTGGAAAGGTAGTCCAACCACCCTACCAAAGCAAGATCATCTGGAGCAGATCCCACAGAAACATATTCAGGTGGGTTGAGTGTCTCCAGGGCAGGACTCCAAAACCTCTCTGTGCAGCCTGTGCCAGTGTTGTTACTCTCATCTTAAAATGTTGAGTTTTTCCGTGTGCTTAAATGTGAGCTCCTAGGTTCATTTGTGCCCACTGCCCCTTCACCTGTCATGGGGCACCCCCTGAAGCACCTTGGTCCATCCTTCTGACACTTGCCCCTGAGATACTGATAAGCTTTGATGAGGTCCAGTCCAACGCCTTGCACTCTCCCTCCGACTGTGGGTTTAGATTTCTTAGAAATCAAGCTGTTCCCTGTGGTTGGACTGGTGATCTTTAAGGTCTTTTCCTGCCTCATCATTACTGTGATAGGCGGTGAGCAGCAGATGTAACCAGGCCTCTCTTCACTCTAAGTCGGAGAACACCTTCCTCGCTGCCTTTGCGTATCCCTTGCTTTTCCTGCCTCCCTCTATGAACCAAGCAGACACCCCTCTCTCGTTCTCTGCCACCCTAATACAGCCGGCCGTCACTGACACTGTAGTAGGGCTCCAACAGCCATCTGTGAACTGCCTGAGTCCCGCCAGAGCCACACGGACGGGTTCGGGCTCGAGCGCATGCGCAGAAGCCACTCCGCGAGCAGCCGCGGCGGCGGCAGCAGCAGCAGCAGCAGCAGCGGGAAGGGGGAAGGGCGGGGCGGGGCGGGGCGTTCCTCGGGGACGTTACAACTCGCCGGGGTGGGCGGCGGCGCCATTTTGAATTGTCTGAGGGTCGGAAGAGGCAGCTGCTGGACAGGACTTCGCGTCCTTTGAGAAAAACCATCGAGAGAGGAGTAGGGTCTGAAGATGGCAGCGAACAGGAACCTGAAGCAAGTGCGAATCGAGAACAGCTCTCCGGCGGCGCCGCTGGGCATGGTGGGGGGCGGCGGCGGCGGCGGCAACCTGAAGGGATTGCGGGGCCTAGAGACGGAGAGCGGCGAGGCGGCGGCCATGGCGCTGGTGCCGCCGAACAAGGAAGGTGGAGAAGAGGAGCGGGAGGTTGGGTTTACCATCGATATCAAGAGCTTTCTGAAACCTGGCGAGAAAAGCTACACGCAGCGCTGCCGGCTCTTCGTGGGTAATCTGCCAACGGATATCACTGAGGAGGATTTCAAGCGCCTCTTCGAGCGCTACGGGGAGCCCAGCGAGGTCTTCATCAACCGAGACCGCGGCTTTGGCTTCATTCGCTTGGTGAGGATTTGGCCGCTGTGGCTGCCCGTAACCCATGGTCTGATTTTCCCCTCAACCCATGCCCCACCTTTTTTTCCTTCATTGTGCGGGTGTGAAAATCGGCCATAGCAGCTGTCCCTTGTTCTCTCTCTCCTCGCTGCTGGTAGCGCTGTTCCCTCCGATTCCTATTTTTTTGCTTCCGTATATCGCAGCCAGGCTGTTGCCTTGCCGGCGGCCTCACTAGACTTGTGCATGTAGGTTCCTGGCTCGCTACGCTCTTTTCAGGGTTCCCCCACCAGTTACCGTGTACTTGCTGCTATCACGGGCCCTTCTGCAGCCTCGCATGAGGATGGACTGCGCGATCTGCTTTGTTCCTGTAATACTCCGTAAAGCTTTATTTAACTGTGAGAGTTTATCGTGCTTTAGGACTAGGAAAGCCTTTCTTTGTGCAGTGTCAAGTTTCAGCCTGTACAGTTCGTCTACGAAAGCACAGTAAATTTTAAAGACCAGACAGGATCTCTTCGAAATAGTGGTGCTCACGCATCGTGAAAACAACGTGTAATCTCAGAATCGCAGTGAAGTAGGAGCTCGGATTGTTTAAATTACGTATGTCCAGATAAAAATACATTTTTAGGGGTAATACAGTAGTCTATTAAATATACTCGAGCTGACCATGCAAAAATAAATCAACAAAAAAGCCTAAGATACCGTATGTGTCAGTTTAGTATGCAGGATTAGTTTCCGTGACAACTGTTTAGAATGTATTTTACTGGTTAGGAATTTTTGTTAGTCGTTTTAAAGATAAGGGCCTTTGGCATTCTGGTGTAGGATCTTTTACCCTAGAAACCTTCAGCCTGAAATAGCAGTTTCCTGGAGGGGGTGTGATATATTTTCAGATTTATCTGAATTTCCCTTTTCCATTATGTTTAGGGAATATGTTCTTAACAGTTTACTTAATGAGCTGAACTGTAGAGAAAATGTCTATGATCTTAAATAATAACTTTTTAAAATGCAGGTATGAAATACATTCTCAGAAATGAGAAAAAAAGGCAATCCGTGGTTGGGAACTTTGGGTTGGGATTAGGAAGGAGGAGTGGCGGTTGAGTGACCTTGATTCTAATGTGCTCAAGTTAAGGAAAGAAAGCTTGACTGTTCTGGTATGGGGTGAACACAGTGACAGCTGTTGTCTTTAAACATAAAAAATGTTTTATATCTTGAAAAAGGAGTCTAGGACCCTGGCTGAAATAGCAAAAGCAGAACTTGATGGTACTATTTTGAAGAGCAGACCACTTCGAATTCGATTTGCTACACATGGAGCTGCCCTAACTGTCAAGAATCTTTCACCTGTGGTTTCTAATGAGCTGCTGGAACAAGCGTTCTCTCAGTTTGGGCCGGTTGAAAGAGCTGTTGTTGTAGTAGATGATCGTGGCAGAGCTACAGGAAAAGGTTTCGTAGAGTTTGCAGCAAAGCCACCAGCACGGAAAGCTCTAGAAAGATGCAGTGATGGGGCATTCTTGCTAACAACGTAAGTTCACGGGCTTTTGTTTGAATTTGTGTGAGTATGTATTTGTGATGTGAAAGAAAACTGCATTCATGGTATTCCCTAGTTTTTACTTAATTTTAAAATTGCGAACACCATAAGATTAGAAATTAAGGTGTTTTACAAGGGTGTGCCAAATACTACGGAGTTTTTTTGTGAGAAACGTCATCATTTGTAGAAATTGTAATCACCAGATGAGTGTGATAGCAACATTCTGTTTTAATTTAACTATGCAGTATTACTTTTCCTTCTCTCTATATTAGGATATTTTCTAGTGAGACTGACTTCTATTGCACTCTTCATGATCTCAGTAAATATGACAGTAATATTCCTGTGTCTCTTAGCAAAACTGTATGGCATAGCTGATTTTTCTGTAAGCTCAGGAAAGTGTTCCTGTGTTTCTTTGTCTGAAGTGGCTTTAAAGGCCAGAATATTTTTTGTTTTACTTTTCTTGGCATGTATGAAAATTAAGGCTTTGATTTGTCAGAGGTTTATAGCAGTCATCTCTGGGAAACTTTTATTTCAAGGGTGAGCAAAATGTAGTACCTCTCTCTTGGATCTCTAAGTTCTGTTATTGCCAAAAATAAATTCCTGTGCTTCCAACACACTCGCTAGTTGGAGACCATGTAGTTCTCTTTCTCTTACTGCTCTGACTGTGCATCTTACATCCACCTGAGAACTTTTCCTATAAGCTGCTGGAGCTTGCTGAAGCAACAGAAGAGTATTCAGCCGGTTAATTTTTTGGCTCTTAAAGGTGCTTGGTAACATGTGTGCTGTGATCATAAGGTCCAGCAGAGGATATGGCAGCAGAAAATGTTGCCAGGAGATCTGGCATGACAGTTTTTCATGATAAGCTCCTAAATCTTGTGTGCTGCTGAACTGATCTGGTGCCTACATAGTAAATTAAATCTGAATGTATGTCTTCAATGTTATCAGTAGCTGCCAGCAATTTGTTCTTAACTTCTGGTCTTTCTTGCCACTAGTATTTGAATGGAAGCATGCTGAGCCAAACAAAGGAACCAGTCTAGTTTAGTGTTACATTTCTCACGCCAAGAATAGCATTCATGTACGAGGGGAAAAAGAGGTTAGGAGGGTATGAGGAAGAGTGTTCTTGTTTTTACTGCTGGCTAGATCAGTTGGATTGAAATGACTGTTTGACCATGCCCAGAGTGAATAAAAAGCACTTGATCTTGCTTAAACTGACACGTCCCCTAGTGTGCAATTTCTGAGGCAATTAGTAGGAGTCTGCTGCTGCAATGTTTTGCTTCATAATAAAAAATGTTGCAATTTTAGTTGAAAACTCTTTTCTTGATCAGAAGAAAGTCTTTAAGTTGATGAGTTAAATAGATCAAAACTACGTGTTTGAAACATTGAGAGATTTTAAATTGTTTTAAATATTGAAAGGGAAGTATTTAAGGCCAGGTTGGATGGGCACTGGATAATCTTGTCTAGTGAGTGGAACTAGATGATCTTTGAGGTCCCTTCCAACCTAAATAATTCTATGATTAACTTCTTGACACCACAATTCAGTTATATTTAAATAACAGAATTGGCATTGTTTGCAATGAAGTGTACAGGAGAAGCAGTTGCTGTGCTGTGCTCTGTGATTGCAGACTTCATCTTTTTAATCTGCATGTGATGCCCAAAGTTTACTTTTTCAACTGTTAGTGTTGTTAAAATATGTTTTGGTTTATTTTTTCCTGTGGAGCACCATAAATAAATGCTAGCGTTTTGAAAACCGTCTCTAGCTCTTACCACTTTAAGGTGAGTATCACAGACTGTGCTCCTCACTTGATGCAGATTGCGCAATAGTGGATTTGCTGTCCTTGGCAGTACTGTTGTGTAATATTTGCCTCTGATTACCACAGATAATGAGAATTCAGGGAAGGTATTTTCATAGAGGATTAGGATTCTAATTTGTGAAAGCATAATTGTTGAAAGAGTGGATTTGACATAAAATTTCAGCAGAATTGTTTTTCTAATGATTACTGGAATCCTTCTGCCAAATTTTCAAGCTGTTTCCAGTTGTAGAGCAACTTTTAAAAGTAGCTTTGAATATTCTGTGGAAACATGAATATGTTGTGTGGGTCGTCTTTAGTGTTTTGTGCTTTGCCAGTGTAATCACAGCCCCCATGTTTCCTTGCTGATGAAAGCATTTAAGGGTAGTTCCTTCCTAAATATTCTGTAACTATTTGTAGATGACTTTGAGATTTTCTTCAGTCTTGAAGTACTTCACAGCACAGACCCACATCAGATAAACTGGTTTATAGGCTGAATAGCTGGTTTGGGTTATAGAAAAAATTATTTTCAAAGATAATTCATAAAATCAAGTTTCATTGTAATTATGTGCTTTAGTAATTTGAAAGGCATGGGAATTATAGGTAACATATGTTAGTTTTCTGAAAATACTAGCAGCTTTAACTGCTCAATTTATGATTCAATTATTAATTTAAAACTGTCTTCTAGAACACCTCGACCTGTTGTTGTAGAACCAATGGAACAATTTGATGATGAAGATGGGCTCCCAGAGAAACTAATGCAAAAAACACAACAGTATCACAAGTAAGTTGTGTTTAGCTTTTATAAAATAAGGGCATATATGTACTGAGTATGGTAATGTTTATTTTTGGGTTTGTGTAACAGGGTGTGCTGTTCTGTTTGTTGTCCTTTGTGCAAAGGACTCTGTCAGAATTTGTGAACAATAGCAATATTGAGACTTACTGGTTTAATACTCTGAGTTTCCTGGCCTACACTGATACTGTTTGCAACTTGTTGTCAGCTGAGCTGTTGTCTTCTTTGGTGTAGGGGTGTGATCTAATCCTGCAGAGATTTGTATACTCATTATTCAGTCCTCCAAATAGCTCCTTCACTGTCTATGAAGTCAGTGGAGCATAAATCTTTAAGCTTCCATGGGTCAGATAAAACTTTGGGCATGGTAGGAGACAGTGAATTTTGATAATGTGGTAGAAGAAAGGTTACTTAATTTGGTAATACTAATTTTTAATATTGAAATTTGTTTGCTTTTTAGAAATCATGTTTCTGGAATAAAGACTTTAGAATAAGTAAGGTTGTAGAATACCAGTTTTTAAAGCAGTGCTGTTAGTGCTAAAATGTGAAATAAAATGGCATCTTTTAATATTTAGTAATTCTGGCTAATATTCTTCCTAGGGAGCTTTGATACTTATTTAAATAACTGGTTGTATTCACTGCTTTAGGAAGCCCAACACAGTCTAGTTTTGTAGCTTAGTGTTTTGTACCCATGAAAATACAAATTTAATCTTAAAACTATATATTGAGCAGATGCTTATTCGGACAATTTCTCTGATCATGTTACTCATCTTAACTGCTGAATTAAGCTTTTAAAAGTTTAGAATGTAGCTATCTCACAGGTTTAAAGTGTGATCTAGACTTGATGGAATTGTTTATAAATTCTTTGGCTGTTGCAGATGTCAATCTAAATGTGTCTTCTGTACATTTTAACTGCAAAATTTTTATTAGGGAAAGAGAACAGCCTCCGCGCTTTGCTCAGCCTGGAACATTTGAGTTTGAATATGCTTCACGGTGGAAGGCTCTTGATGAGATGGAAAAGCAGCAGCGTGAGCAGGTTGACAGGAACATTAGAGAAGCCAAAGAGAAACTAGAGGCAGAAATGGAAGCAGCTAGACATGAGCATCAGCTAATGCTGATGAGGCAAGGTAAAATTACTAGTAGATTATCTGATGACTTTGTTTTGTTGTACGTTTTCTTTGTGTAGCACATTGAGCGGTATGTTATACTGAGAGATTTTTACCAATCATTATTTTATTTAAATGCATTGAACTGAGAAGTAGGAAAAGCATGTTCATCCTCATGCTTATTCCTTGATGATTTGCAGAGATGGAATAAGAAACAGAGAAAAAGGTGATTGGTTAGGTCTGCTTTCTTAAATTTGTTTAGTTCAAGTAGTTTATGTAAACACTCATCAGTAAAATTATTTTCCATTTTTGGTGCTGCATATGGTTCTAGATCGAACTAAGTACTGTTTGTGGGCCATGTGCTCATACTTCTTTTGGCTGGTCTGTGCACCCTAGAATGATTTTTAAATGTTCCAGTGGCTAATGTTATTTTATTTCCTTTGAAACCCAGCTGAGACAGTGGTGTGTATAGTAGTCATTGTATGTGACAACTGAAAATAACAGTTGCTGCAAGTCTCAGTCGTTCTTGAAATTTTGAAGATCATATATCACTCTTCTGTAATTGAACATTTTGTCTTCTGCTGGTGTTTGGAGGAAAAAAAAGTCATCTAGGAATTGCTTTCAAGCCCTGACTTCAAGAGTAGAGCTGGATGGAGCTGGTGTTTTTGGGCAGAGAGGACAGCAGCAGGGAAGGTAGCTGGTACTTTATGTTTCTTGGCTCTCTCCCCAAAACATGCTTTTCCCCAAGTGTTGTAGACATGTAATTACTGCTTTCCAGGTCAGAACTAAGGAATTACTACTTAATTTAAGCTCTCTGCATGACTCCTAAGTTGCAAGACTTGGGTGAATAAAGTTCATTTTAGGATCCCAATGCTTTTTGTAGAATGAAACGCTGAACTATGGTTCAGTTTGACTTTTTTAAAGTTACTAATATACAGGAAATCACGGCTACCTAAAAAAAATGTATCTGTACAAGTGTTATGTCCTGAGATGGTACCATAACCAGCCTCACAGGCTGAATAAAACTACTTTGTCACTTTAAAAGGGATTTGAACTTCTTGAGTTTCCCAACAGTGGATGCATTTCAAAACTTAACTCCAGGCAATTCATACAAGCTGTCTGCTCAATGCTTACTCTTACAGAACATTTCTGTTGGTATATGACTGACCCACATGTGGCTGGTTTATCCTGTTTTTTTCTGCTGACGTGAATGATGTGGATTTTTCTCTGGGTTGGTGAAATTAATGCACTGAATGCTTGGATATATTGAATGTAAGCACATACTCATTTAAAATCTGTTTGAAAAGATTTTCATACCTGGAAAAGAGATTAAGAGGAGCCCATTTTATTTTTTTACATGGTTTTCTGAAACCAGCTGCAGCTGAAAGTTGTAACTAGGAAAACATTTATTTAGCCTGTTTTTTCTGATGAAGCTATTCTTGCTTTTAGTGTGAAACCATACCCATTACCGATGATCCTGTACTGACATACAGGGCATGATAAACCAAACTGTTTTGACACACCAAATAATGCTGCACTTGAAGTGTCAGCTGTTGTTTATTGATTTATTTTTTAAAATGAAAAAATCTTAAAGCATGTGGTTTGCATGTGTTTCTTACCAGTACAACTCCTCTTTACTATTAGAAACACATTTTTAACTCAGTGTGTGTGTGAGCCTGATACTGGTGAAGAAGATTCAGTGCTGTCATAGGTTAAGGCTGAGCTGGCCACTGAATAAATGACAGATGCTCTCTAATAACTCATCTCTATGAAAGTAGAGGTTGTAAAACTTTACCATTGTGTTAGTTATTAATGTTTGACAGTGCTAATGAGCTGGTTGTAGAATTTACCCTCTAAAATTTTTTTTTTTTTAGAATTAACACACCTTGTATTTGATGGTGATGTTAGGGACTGCATTTTCTTAAATTACTCAAATGCCATTATCATGTTTTAAAATGAGTCAAGACAACTCAGTGGCCTGTTCATTACGATAGAGGAGGTAATGGTAGAACATGGGAGAAGAGCTTAGGATGTTTTGTGGATGTTAGGGTTTATTTTCAAGGATACTGGGAAGATAAAGATAATCCCTTGTTTGAATATC
Organism: Upupa epops; assembly: GCA_013397515.1. Taxonomy (NCBI): domain Eukaryota; kingdom Metazoa; phylum Chordata; class Aves; order Bucerotiformes; family Upupidae; genus Upupa; species Upupa epops. The sequence continues at coordinate 81,883 of VZRI01008227.1, forward strand.
TGTCATGCTCCATTTTTATGTGGAAAAGGAAGATAATTATTCCATATATTAAAAATTAACTTGAATATGAATGTTTTTAGTGCTAATATTCCAGGAAGGAAACATGATTTTTTGTTGGTGTGGGAGGAGGGTTGTTTCCTTTCCCTGTTGGGTTAATAGAGTACTCGTGCTTGGTACCAACCAATTACCAGTTTTGTTCAGATAATTAGATTTCTGCTTATTCACCTGCAGATGTTTGTCAAGGTATATGGCTTAGTAAACGTACCTTCTGTTTCAGTCTTGTCTCAACTCTCCAGCTTCAGTGTGTATGAAAATAAAACGGCTTTTGGTTTGCTTGACTTGTATTTATTTTCAGAGGTCAGCTGCTTCTAAATCTTACTGGTCTCAACAGTATTTCTGGATGTAATTCAGACCATACCAAGAGTATTAATCATATTAATGAGATTCTTAAAAAAAATTATGCAAATGTGCAATGAAACTTCTGAGGCATCTAAGCCTAGAAATAAATATTTTTTATATACCTGATGCATATACCACATATTTAAATGTGTTTTGAGGTAGTTATTCTGAAATACGAAGTGCAATATGTTGTCAGGAACTTAAAAAAATATGAGAAGAGCAAGTATACTGGAGTCTCTGCAGTCATGCAGGGGAAGGTTTTCTAGTAGTTGTTTTTGTGGGAGAGTAGGGCTTAGCACTAAAACGTTGGCTTAAGTACTCGGGTTTTTTGTGATGGGTATTAATACTGAAGGTAGAATTAGTACTTGTATGTAATTTTTCACTTTCAAGTGTTGTGTTTTGACAGATTGTCAGAAGTAATTTGTAAAGCAGAATACATGTTTCTGTGTGTAAGTAAATGATTTGTGATCTGCATAGTGGTGATTTGCTTCAGACTTGAGTAAAAATATTCTTACATTGGTAGCTACTAAGTAGTTTATGAAAATACTGGAAAACCTGACTGAATTGAAGCAGAAACTTCACTCTGTATCAGTTATACGGAAGCTGGGCATTTGTTTTCCATTTTCAGAATCTGAAAAATCAGCAGCTAAAACTATGTTTTTCTAGACTTCTAGACTTTTCTCACCTTTTCTCTAGGTGAGAGTGTAGTATCACCAATTGCCCTTTGCTCTGCAGAAGGCTGAGGATAAAATAAAGACCTTAATCTTTTTTAAGCACAAGAACATGCAGAAGCTAATAATAATGGTTTTGACTTTTCTTTCCCCAGTTGCTGTAGAACAGGTTTTATATAAACAGAGAAAGGGCCTGTGTCCAATATATGTCAGACTAGAATTATCATCACTGTACTTCTGCATGGCTCTGAGCACAACCCAAGCCTGTAGATCAATATTTTCATCTGGCCTAGTAAGCCTTGGTGCCAAGAGTCTGTCACTGTCAAATTGTACTGGATCATAAATTGATAATTTGAGCTTCCAAATGCTATTATTTTCAGTAAACACAATTATTAAAGCTATGCTGTAGGAAAAAATTGAAGGAAGGAAAAAGTTAGACTTTGTACCTTAAGAATAAAAAGGAGTAAGTAATACATTTCACAGAATTCCAGAGTGTTAGGGGTTGGAAGGACCTCAAAAGGTCATCTAGTCCAATCCCCCCTACCTTTATAGCAGTTAGTGGCTGAAAGTAAGAAGGAAATCCTGTGTAGGTGTATTAACACAAGAAATAGAGAGTGCTGCATACATGTGAAAGAATGAAGAACTAGGGAGGCATCTTTTCCTAGAGCAAACAATATTTAGCATAGATTGGATCAGTTCTTGATCTCAGCTACTTTAGGTTAGTTTTAAGTGGAAAAAATGCATTTGTACTTGAAATAATCTAAAGCTTATTTTAAAGAAAAGGGGCTTGTGATACTCCCTGAACATTAGGGTAACAGTGGTCAGGCCTTCTAAGGCAAGCATAGTTGGAAAGAAGCAGCCCTCAGACTTTGTGATTTGAATGAACTTTTGTTGTAATCATAGTCCACTGGAGTGTAAAATGTGCTAATTTTGCAGAAGAGATTGGGAATATGAGCCTTCATAATGTGTTTGAGAATGGACTTCTAATGTCAGCAAGGATGAATGGAGAAGAAAGACCTGATGATCTTTGTTAAAATTCGTAATACTTCTGTGATATGTTGCAGTTGGTTTTGGATGTTAAAGTACAAAGTTGTAGTAATACATGCCAATGCAAATTGGAGTTGCATGAATAGATGCAGAGAAATGTGTCAGTTTAACTAAAGCATAAAAGGTATATCCTCTGAACATGGAAAAGGCAAACTGCTTTCTCACAAAATCTAGATTTAATTATTGAAGAAAGCAGAATTTCCAAGCAGAAATCAGTAATGCAACTGGCCAGAAGTTAGTACAGCAAAAGCAATCACTATTTGCCCACTGATTTTTAAGAGCATTTTAAGTGCTCTTAAAGGAAAAGATGTTCCTTTTCAGTAATGTTAAAAGATTAGTATTTTTAAATTTGCTGTATGAGTCACAAAACAAATCTCTCTGGAGGCTTGGATTGCTGCAGCTGAAGTCCTTACCACCTTTTTCTGATGCTGTAGGTAAAGGAGACTATAAGCCTATACATACTGTACTCATTTCCTTGCTAGTGTGACTTCAACATAAACCATTGTGAGACATTGATACCTCTTCCTGAGATGTAAATCTTGCTGAGATATGAAACCAGGATGAACTTTGAGAGTTTTTTCTCCTTTTCTTTGTTTGAATACTTTAAGTTTCTGTTTGTGTAACCTGCTTATGAGGCCATTTAGTGTCACATGCAAGAGTTAGCTTTGTAGGAAGAAACCGGTTAAGTATGGTGAGAAATTTCTTCAAAAATTGAGTTTTAGAACTAATCAGACTGTAGTAGCAATTTTTTTTTGTGTTGCTGCATAGCTGATTGGCAACTTTTATCTTTATTACATTTTTAATCCTGTTAGATCTCATGCGACGTCAAGAAGAATTGAGGCGTTTGGAAGAGCTTCGAAATCAAGAACTTCAAAAACGCAAGCAGATACAGTTGAGGTACTTTGTTTTCTACTCTGTAGAGGTGTGGCATGCAGCTGCTATAGTCCTGTATGAAATTGGAAACTCCAGCTTGTGGTGTCTGCTTTTAATATCAAATAAATCCTTCTGCTAAAACATTGCTTTTCAAAACCATGATGTATGGTGTTTATATTCATGTTCTTGAACAGAAAATTAATCACTTATGCTAATATAAAAGACAACTTACATGTGTGTCTTAATTTAAAAAAAATTGTTTCACCTTTACTAGTTTTGTTGTAGGTTGCTGAGCTTCTAAAATACTGTAGAAATGTCTTAGCTTAAATACTTTTATTTCATATTATTTATGTTTACTTTGTGATGGAAGCAGACCTCTGGTAGAACTCTGAAAGGTATGAGTATGCTTCCAAGATTTACAGACAGCATGTGGAAGAGTACTATTGTGGATTTACAGTCTTGACATATTGGGGGATTGCGTGTTCATTTGATGTTTTGGTTTTTTTTCATACCTTTGCTAAATTTTGAGAAAATAGACATGGTATCATCATGTTAATGATATTTATACTGAAGTTAAATAGCTCAAAAATGTAGATGAGAAAAAAGAACAAAACACTAAACACCTCTCAGAGTGAAAAGATGTCTCTAGGCAGTATTGAAATGCTGTAATCCACAGTGACCTGTCAAAAAAAAAAAGAGTGTATTAATCTGCTAACCTGTGTATATCCAAAAGAGAAGGTACAAAGTGTATTCATATTGTAGCTACCTGTATGCCAGGAAAAAAACCCAAAACCCTTCCTCTGACCTAAGTAAAAAAAAAGCCCAGACAACTTCAATAATAATCTACACTATATCAAAACCACGAATAGTGACCAGTTTTGTTTATACGTTTTGTTTTGTCTCTTGAAACTGTGTGCAGGCCTGGAGAGGTCAAGAGTGTAAGTTAATGTATTTTAAAAAATATTGTAGACATGAAGAAGAACATCGACGACGTGAGGAAGAAATGCTGCGCCAGAGGGAACAGGAGGAATTAAGACGGCAGCAGGAGGGAGGATTTAAGCCTAATTTCATGGATAATGTAAGTAAAACTCTATGGTGAAAGACTACATTGTAAAAGAATTAGGGTTTTTTCTGGTATTTTTGTATACTAAGTTGACCTGCCACCTTCTTGCTGTTTTTCCTTCAGTATTCCACTGTTCTAAAGAGTGGATGGCACAAAGTAGCAGTGTAGCTACTCCCTTGTAAAATGGTTTCATTGTTAGTTTTCCTGCAAGCTGGTGATGAAGATATTCAGAAAATAATTTGTCTTTTTTTTTATTCAGGAACTGAACTTTCCCAATAAAATAATTCAATTTTTGAAAGTGGGCAATCATGGGAGTAAATTGTATCCATGAGAATGTGCCCCAGTTTGACTGAAGGTTTAAATTTTAAACCAATTCAGGCTGTTAAACTTGTCTGAATTACTTGTTCTGGTTTATTCTTAATTTACTATGAATTATAGACTAGATTAGGAAAACTTCAAATTCGGTACTGGATGAGACCAGAAGTTTATAAAGCTGGAAACCAAGCTGTCTTCTATAATTTCTGTAGTATTTACATTAGTAATTTAGACATGTTTTGCCTTTGAAAGTTTAACCTGCAGCACTAGCAAAATGGTGGTATATGAGGATTAAGCTGCTACATTTTCATGCTGGATCTGTTTTGAACAAAATTCTGTTTTACTCAACCAAAGCAATTGAATAAGTGCACGCTGTATTGTGAACACTTGATTTTGTGTTAGAGGGGTACCTCTAACTGTTACAGCTATTCTTAGAGAATAGGTGATTCACAGAATATTCTGACATTATTGTAACAAGTGTAGTCTGCAGGAGTGAATTCTGTTCACCTTCACAGGTACAGCTTGATACATACATAAAACCGAAACTGCTGCCTTCTCACCTACTTTTTTTTGTGGAAGAAATACCTATTTTGTGTTGTGTATCATAACATTGTGGGGTTCAGAAGAACATACTCTCTATGCTCTGAGGTATCCTAGGAGAAGTTAGAAGATACTTCCTAATCTCAGCAGGACATATTATTTCCAATCCTCCACTTCCTTTTAGTGTTCTTATTAAAAATGGGGAGGAAGCAGAATAGTTCCTTTGATGTTAGCAGGAGCTATCAGTGGGTTTTGCCAGTTGCGTTTTGAGAAATTTGCCATAGAAATCAGTAATTTATTTCCATATGTGCTCACATTGTAAAAAACAAACCCAAAACCAACCTGTTTTCAGCAAGTCTTTTTCTTTAGGGTAGTGAAGACCAAGATTCAAAACTCATAAGGACCTTTACTGAGTTCCCACATATTATTAGAAATACTCTTGTGAAATGATATGTAGCAATGACGTAATTTAGAAATAATATTTACTGTGACTTCTGTAGTGACAAATAGGAAATTGCGTTTTACCGTAGTATCTTCAAGTAATGTTTAAAGTGGTCCATCTTTCTGCCCCTGTATACACTGCCTGTCACGCTTTCTGTGGCTGACCTGCAGTACCTGTGCTACTCCCTGCAGAATGCTGTAGGAAGGGGAAAGATACGGAACCAACCCACATGCTTGAGATGCCAGTAGCTCCCTCGGATTCCACTGCTCTTAGGGGACTGAGTCCTCTATCCTAAAGTTTTAGGTGCTGAAGAAAACTGGATCGTACTGACCACAGCAGCCTCTGTTGGTTTGCTTGCAACTTTGGTTTCTTCCAAACAAGACAATGTTACTTAGCTGCTATGCTTGAATTGCTTGTCACTGTTGGACCATCCTGTGCTTCTCTGCACCTGTAAATTCCAAACTGTATTGTGAATCAAAACTATTCAAGTTAGTAGTGCTGGACATGGCAAAAACTGTAGTGTGAGAAGGTGGTTCAAGTGGAAAGCACTTCAATCACTATGCATAATTTTTGTGACTTATTTTATATGGTGACATCTTCTGGGGGAAAGGCTGAAGAGGTAGAAAGCCTTGGAAGAGTACAGCTTTCCCACTGAGATGCATTACTGGAACTGTGTGTTTGTCTGGAACTAATTAATACATTGCAAGAGTTTATGGATGTAGCTGTGCAGTGACAACTCAACCAAAAGTGTTTCAAGTTGTGTGAAAGAATATGTAGCATAGATAGTCATGGGATGTTGAAGAGGCATATACAAACATTTTAAAAAGTGTATTTTCTAGTCTTCAGACTAGTTTTTAATAATCTGGTCATATGTTACTTATACTTTACTTTTAATGTCCTTGGAACTTTAAAAGAAGAAGAATTGAACCACAATTGGAAGTTCTATTTTTATCTATGTTCTTTAGGATCTGTTTATAGTAAAGGCAACTATGGAACCCTTAGGAATGGACTACAATTTTATAGGTTTTTATTCAAATACATCTTTAGATAACACTTGAATTGTTTAGTGTGAGTGGTAATTGAAAAAGCCTTTCTGTTTTACAGCAGAGAAGAATTGTAAACCATTTCTGGAGGTTGAAAAATGATACATTAATCTTTTTGTAAATGCAGTAGAATTTCTTAAACAACTAATTTTTAAATTTTATTTATTTTATTAATACTTGTTGACTGAATGGACTGTACCTGGCACTTACTTTTAGACTCAGATCACCATTGTGTATGCATTGAAAAAAGTTGTTCTCAGTTTCAAATGTTGCCTTCTGTTGAAAATTACATTTATGATACTGCTATATCATGTCTTTCTAAGTTCCTCATATCAAAGTCTTCCGCCAGTCCTGTATTTAGAAGGAAAATAATGAATGTTTCTAATGCCTGTTTTTGTTTTTTAAAAGCTTTGAAACCTAAACTTCCTTAACATGTGCTCTCTTCCATTTATACTGTTTGGTATAAAAGGAGGACAGAAATGGTAAGTGCAGTGACAACCAGAATAGGAGCGTCTCATACAAGGTTGCAGTACTAGCCTTTCCTGTTGAAGGTTTTTCTGTATCGTTTCCCTAGCTTGTTATATTTTGATTTTTTTTCAGTATAACTGCTTTTGAAAAACACCTTGTAAATCAAGATCGTTGCAGTTACCAGTTACTCTGGTTAGTTACGGGTGGTTAAAATATTTTCTGTGTGGGGATTTCTCTACCTGAAGCATTCTTGTTCATGGTGATGAACATTAAAAAGTTGATTGCATTGATTGTTAAATCTAATGAGCTGCCTAGTGTGCCTAATGAATTTATTAATCTAGTTATATGATCTTCAGTAGATAAGTTATGATCAATACTTGTTGGTTAGGGTTTATTCCTTGCTTTGTAAAAGCTGGGCTGTTGAAATCTGCTGTCACAGCTCAATATTGTTCTAATTTCAAGAAAGCTTAATGTGGAAGCTTGTTTTTCTGTAATGTTTTGCTGAGTTTTGCACCTGGATTTCTTTCTAAAAGTGGAGCTTGATGATAGTGATTGGAATCAGTATTTTATTTTTCAGCAGTGCAGATCTAGTTTTTGAAAAAAATGAGTAGTTGTGAGTGCTAGCAGCACATTAATTATTCAAACTATACAATGCTTACTACCCACTTTTGAAAGGTTTATATAGATTGACATGTCTATTGGAGCCTTATTATGAAATAATACCAGTTCCAGGAACTGTTTTTATTGATGTCACCGACTTAAAAGACTGAAAAGAAGGCAATTGGGATTTAGTGTAATGACATAGTCATCATGTGACTGCAAGAGAGACCACAGTATTGAGGAGTCGTAGTATTAAATTTATGGTTCACAGGTTTAATTCTGTAGTAACACTGCAAAGTAGTGTTAGGTGTGTAGTGTACTTTAGGAAGTACAGTATCTGTTATACTGGCCTACAGCTTATAGCCCTTCTTACTGACAGAGAGAGGGAGCTGAGATTTTTTTAAAGTCCTTGTCCTTTTTCCTCCAAACTACTTTTCAAGAGTAACTTGCCTATGTTGGGAATTGGGGTCTACCCCTGAAAGCTTGTGGCCCTTTCACCCAAGACTGTAAATTATATACCTTTTAAAATGTAGTCCTTCAGTAATGGTTTCTAGATGTTGTTTTCATTTCACAAAACTTTTCTTATGCAGAAGCGTTGCTGCTGAAGTATTTCAAGTCATTAACAGCCTAAAACCGCAGCTGCTATAAAGTAATGGTGTTTGCCTCAACATCAGAGATTGTAGTGGGCTTTGATTCAAAGCTGTGAGACAGATGAGAGCAAGGGAATAAGAAAAGCACATCCCAGACCAAAACATAAAAGTTCATAGCCTAAGGAAGCCACAACCCTGATGGGGAAAAAAACCCCACACTTATTTAGTCTTTGTTCTAAGAGTTTTGTCCTTCTTTGGAGCTATATAGCTTCCCATTCTGTATTATTTGGTGTCTGCTAAGGTCTGTCTTACCCTTATTTTATCTTACCCATTCACTAGCAAGTTATGTAGCAGGCATTCTCGTCACCCCCATCTACTAATCCTATTATACTCAAAGCCCCAGTTATGAAAGAAGTCTGAATCTTCACCAAATGCACAAATTTCCTACCTTACTCAAAAGTAAAACAGATTTTGGGAAACAAAAGTGAGTTTTTCTAAGGATCTTAACAAATATTAATTTCCTAGTAATAAATACTGATTGTTATTTCTTGTTAGCTTATTGTACTTTTTGAAGCTTGTGATGGTGAAGTTTTTTGAGATTTTATGGATCATATCTCTGTTTCTTAACAAATGGCTGTAAAACCAAGCTGCTTTATAAATACTGGTTCATAGAACATGCTTGGGAGATATTAATTACCTTCTTACTGCAGTTCAGCATGTGTACTTGTAGAAGAAGTCCGTCATGTTTGACACCTTAAAAGCCTTTTAGCTTGGAGAAAGGCAGGCTGTTAAATGTGGAACATAAAAAACCCATCCCGACATAACACTACTGCGTTTTTGGCAGTGGTTTTACTTCAGTGATCAGGTTCCTTCCTGAGCATAAAGCAACACAGGCCAAGCCTTTGAGTGAGCAGGTTTATATTTGCCTATTTAAAACTACACAGTCTGGGTGGTCCTAGTTGTGGGAGTGGCGCTAGATTTTTATTTATATGTATCAGTAGACAAATGCTTAAATATTGCTTTTATTCTGTTCCTCACTGTTTTAGGTAATAAAAGTAACAAATTTGGTATTTTTAGTAATAATAACTCCTTAACAGGCCTTACAATATTCATGTATTATTTTCAGAAACTAGGTGACCTAGTTTCAGCTTGTAATTACATTGCCAGGTAGAAAAACTGTTTTATCATACCTACTTTTACTATGGAATGACGCTGCATAAAAACTAATGCAGAATTTGAGCCATCTTTTTGAGGCACATTTGTATACATAAAGCAAAACTGTTTGTGGAAGAAGGCATTATTTTTGGGCGTGTAAATAATGTTATTTTGTGGCCATTTTAGGATGACTCATTAATTGACTTTTTAGCTGATACTTTAATGTGTATCAGGGATACTACTAAAGGTAACTTTTTTGGTAATAGAACAAATAATAATCTTACCTTTGCTTCATAACTTTAGATTCCAATATGTTTTTAGATACTGTAAGCTTGTGGGGTATTGTAAGCTTTCCTTGTGTTAATTTACATAATAGAGATTCAGCAGACTAACCTCTTCTACTGTGTTTCCAATCTGGTGTATCTAACAGTTGCACAGAGTGCTTTAGAGCATACTAGTATGTACTTTGTGGGAACTTTCAAAGAGAGTAAATGACCATTCATGTCTATTTTTTTATACTAAGTGTGCATAAATGTCCAGTGTGAATGTAGGTGTTTCTGTACTGCTTGTAAGCATTCTCAGATATGGTCTATTCTACAGAAATCTAGAAGTGGTTGATTTGTCCGTGCTCTTTAGATTGTGTATTTTTGTTTATAACTTAATTTTCTTTCAGTAATTTATGATGGATCAAGAAACTAAAAGAACATTTTTCAGATGCTTCATATGCAGTGGCCAAATGACAGTCAGTCTTTGTCAGTCTTAATGTTTCATGAAGTGTCAGATTTAGTGGATGTCATTTTTTATTCAGTTATTAATGGAAAGACTTCAAATGCTTCTGGTGTGTTTGTTTATAGAATATTCCCTTTGCATATATAGCTGTTCCTATTCCATGGGTTTCACAGATTAAAATGAAGAGATCTATTGAGCAGTTTCAATAAGTCTGTATACTGTATTTTAATATAATTCTGACAGTTGTTACCACTTGCAAGTTTTAGAAGTCTGCGTATCTGTGTTCCTCAAATACCTAGTTCTTGAGTTTTCGTCTTCTGACAAGAATGAGGCTTTAATAAATAATTTAGAAAAATTCTTTGTTAATGTGTTTGAAGAAGCTAAACAATGTTTGTCTTAATTTTCATTTTTTCTTCCTCAGCTACTGGAGTTAAGTTTGACTTGGAATTTGTACAGATATTTACCCAGACTGAGAAGAAACTTTGTTTCAGTTGTCTACTTGGTACCTATTTCGGACTCATATACCTGTCTGAACCCTGAGATCTCACTTAGTGGCATTGAGACTTGCAGCTGAGTTCCTCTGTCTTTATTCCATGGTTTTTTGTTTAAAGAAAAACGCCAAAGAAGCTATTAGAGAAATTTCTGCGGAAATAAGTCTTTCTGGTGTGAGAAAACCTGTTAATGGATTTGTTGCTTAGTGTGAGGAAAGGTTTATAGAACTGGTTTCTCTCTTAAAAAAGTGACAGTCCCTTCTGAGTACTGTTTTTCTTCGTGTGAGCAGTAAGATGCCTCATGCTACACTTGGCTTCAGTTGATCTCATGCAGTACAACATGTTAACAGTGGTGATACACTAAACCAGAACACAGAAATGAATTTACTCTTGTGAGCTTGCCTGCTGTTTGAAACTAAGCTAAATGCTGGTTTTAAATGGAAATACTTAGGGGTTCTCTCATATTTCACTAGACTCTGTTTTGTAGTATAGACATCAGGTAGGTTTATCTCATTACCAGAGGTAATAGTTGCTTTGAGTTATTAAATATTCCATGAGGAAGATGGAATTTAATCTGATATTTCAGTTTTCCATCAAGTCTTTATTTAGTTAGATGAATTAGTGGTTTTATTTAAGTAGTGGGGGTGTTTTTTGGGGGGAAAGGGTTCTGTAGAGCTGTTTTGTAATTATTCAGACAGCAAGTTTAGTATCTTGCTTAATAAAAACTAACACTTAAAGAATCAGATATATGTGAAGTTTAACATCTATAAGGATTTTATTTTTCCAAATATTCTCCATAGAATCCTAGAATAAGTTTGGAGTGGAAGTTACCTTCGGGTTCATCTAATCCAGCCTCCCTGCAATGGGAAGGAACCTCCTCCCACAGATGAAATTGCTCAGAGCCCCATTCAGCCTGATCATTAATCTTTCTAGGGATGGGGCATCTACTGCCTCTGGGCATCCTGTACCTGGTGTGATACTGCTACCCTTGTCCTAAAACATTGCTTCATTATATCTAGCTTGTATCTCTCCTGTTGTAGTTTAAAGTCATTAACACTTGTCCTGTTGCTGCAGGTCCTGCTAAAAGGTCTGTCCCCATCATGATTTCCTGCAGTGGCTAATGGCTGGTTAATTGAGGCTTAATATTCTGCAGGATGAAAAAGTATTTGTATGTTCTGTTTGAATGTGACAAGAAGAACACTACTTTTGCTAGTGTTGCTGAATGTTGTTTTGGTGATCCAGTTCATAGAGTTACAGAATAGTTAGGATTGAAAGGGATCATAAAGGCCATCAGTTCCACAGCTACTGCCATGAACAGGTACACCTTCCACTGGACACAGTTGCTCAAAGCCCAGTCAGACTCTGAGTACAAACACTGCCTGGGAGGGCAGGTATCCATATCTTTTTTGGGCAATCTATTCCAATGTCTCAGCACACTCACAGTGAAGAATTGCTTCCTTAAATTTAATATAAATCTACTCTCTTTCAGTTACTCGTTCAGTTACTCCTCATCCTGTCACTGCACTCCCTGATGAGAAGAGTCCCCTGTTTGTAGCCCCCCTTCAGGTACTGGAAGGCTGCTAGAAGGTTTTCCCAGAGCCTTATCTTCAGGCTGAACATCCCAAATCTCTTAGTGTGTTCTCATGGGGGAGGTGCTCCGGCCTCTCAGTTGTATTTGTGCCCTTCTCTGGATCTGTTCAAGCATCTTTCTGGTGCTGGGGCCCCAGAACTGAGCACACTTGTGACAAGTTAGTTGTGGTAAGTGTCTCTTCTAAATGTATACGTGAAAAGGATCTGAAAAAGACAGTATGTCAATGTTAGGTTCTTCAGGTTTTGCCTCTTTTCTGTATATTGTGCTGTTTTTAGAAATACCTTTAAAATTTTATTTAATTATGAGTCTGATCATTCCCTCCTGCTTTTTCTAAATTATTAAACATTATTCACTTGTAGGGGAACTTGTATGCTCTCCAGGTGTGAACTACCAATTCTTGTTTGTCCCTATTGATTGTGTTGCCCATTGTGTCCCTAACATGATTCTGACCTTTGGGGTCTATAGTTATAAAGTTTTTTGAATCTGTGACATGAGAATTATGGTGTGTTGATGTGGGTCAGGACTTTAGCTAGAAGGTAACTTTCCATAATACTTTTGGATTTTTCCAGATGACTAGTTGCTTCAACTTTTGATAAAGCACTAGAATTGTCTGGTCCAATGTGTATTGTTTTAATCAGAACACCTTCTTCAAATGATAGTGGTCTTCCTTCAGTTCTACTCATCTTGCTCCTCTTTTACAGTAAACAGCCTCCAGGTTGTATAAAAGTATTAGCGCGAAAAACCTGTGGAGCTGGAAAACTGTTCAGCCTGGTTTCATACCAGAAGTCTCATGCCAGAGGCTTGTGTGTTCATGCCTTTGTACATTTATATGTAGACAGGCCAGAACTGTTCTGGGGAAATGTTGGTCTATACAGATTGTAAGCCAGATCCATATGTCTGAAGAAACTGCATATGTGTGTTAGAGATGTCTTGTGCAGAATCTCTTTGCAGCAGTGAAAGATGTTTGGCTTCCAGCTTCTGTTTGGCAAATACATATTCTACTTCCTGGTAACTCACATCAGTTCTGGGATGTCAGGGATACAGTTTAATCAGCTTATGTAGTACCTGTTTGGTGAGAAAAAATTAATGCAAGTGTGGCTGTAGTAATGCTGCAGTATTTTACTGAACATTCCAATTAAGAAGTAGTTAGATTTTTCCATAAATACTTCATTATAAAGGATATTTTTGGCTGGTTAATCTTTTTTTTCTAGGTAAATATTGGTGACTTTCACTTTGTCTCATCCTTCATCTTGTGTTTGTTTGGAATCACTCCAGTGATCATTCTGTTCTAATGTTTGCCTAGATTTCTTTGCTGTGAAACCTAAAATGCAGTGGTTGTGTAACACCCAATTTTCAGCTAAATATATTAGTTTATTTCTTCATGACAGTAGTTAGCCCAGACTTCCTTACTGGTTAAATGGTATGTCAACTCCCCACCCACCAGGATGAACTGTGGAGTGCATTTTAAATTCAATCATTTGTGGTTTGTTTTGTGAGATTAAGGTACCTTCCTTGCTCCCATGGGTGCCTGGTTTGATACTTTATTGCCCTCATCACATTTATTTCACTAAAATAAAATGGAATTCTAAGCTACAGTATAAAATTCTTACATTCTTCTGAAGAAGTGACTATCTTGTGAATGTAACATAATAGCGTGTATCAAGTGTGATCTTGGTGATATGGTGGATATTGCTTTCAGAAAGTAGTTTTACAGGTAAGTGAACGGTTAATTGCCTTCTGTTGAGGACAGATGTAAAAAAATGATTGCATTTTGTTCATTTGTTGAACTGTATTTATGCTTTCAGCTTCATTATCATCATTTAAAAAATGAAGCTAATGGAAATGGGAGAGCTGTGCTTATGTGTTGGTTCCATGGCTCTAATGTGGATCCAAATTAATTGTCAGGATGATGTTATGAGGATGTAGGATGTTACTATTAAAAGACTAAAGAGATACCTTCCTTTTTTATTTAGAGTAGATTTCCAGGTCAGTTAAAGTGTTTACATTCTCTAAGCACCTTAAGAGAGATTAAGGAAAAAAAAAGTCACCTCAAAATATTTGGCAATCAGAATTTTACTTGTGGTAATTGTTAGATCAGGAGTAAATGTTCTTGTTTGCCCAGTTGATATTGGTGGTGATCTGGAGTAAATGTTCCTGTTTGCCCTGTCGATATTGATGGTGTTTGGAAAAAACAACCAACCAAAACGTTTCTTTGCAGTTATGCTCTCAGAGTGCTTCAGCTTTGTAGCTAGAGTCAGTGAAGAGACAGGGTAAGATTTTTCTCTGCTTGAACAGAAGATGTATAGATGATTGAATAGTGGCATGGAATTAAGATATTTGAATTTTATTCCTAGATACAGGGGATTTTTTTTTTATTCCTAGATACAGATTGTGCTCTCTGTATACATTTGACTTTTGCAGTTGAATAACATTCCCTCAGGAAAATGAGGAACACTTCCAGTAAGTTATGTTCTGTAGATGTTACATACAGTATTTTACTCCATTATAAAAACAGGAAACAAAAAGTGGGAAAACATCAGAAGTATTGATGTATTAATGCAATATTTAAATACAGTATTAAAAACCAGAAGCAGGAAATAACCAAAATGATGGAGAAAAAAAAAATACATTTCAATATGAAGCAAAGCTCTGTAGCCAACAAAGGAGATTCAGTAGTAAATCTTCACTTATTTTATACTATTTTCATTAAGTTAAATTGTCTTTAGAATTTTTAGCCCATGGGACTGTATTTTTAGAGTATGAGTTCTGTGAGGAATGAAGTGGTGGTGACCTGTGGGATACCAGTCTTCAGAAAGCAGCTTTTTGAAAACGAAAATATATGTATTCATGCTCTTATTCAGGCTACTAACATGCAGATATTTCCTGTAAAGACTGCAATACTCAAGCTTAGTGTCTGAGGTCAGAGAAATGTCTGTAGATGTGTAGACAACTGCAGTTTTCAGTAGTCAGGATTGGTAAATATTTGCATCCAAATAAATCAGTGACTGATAAAGGGTCTGTTGATGAAGACTTATGCTCCTACCTTTTCTGACTTGGACAGTAAGTATCCTTTTGTTCACTTCTTCTGAGATGAAAACCACTAATGATCATTTCTCCCTGCATAATTTTGGATTTCATTTGTCTTCTCTGTTTTGTCTGGTTCCTGTAATTGATCAGTGATTATTTTCTGCTTCTGACACTGGAGTGAGGAAATGTCTCCATTGTGTAACAGTTGCAAGTGCTTAGGACTGTTTTTTTTACCTAATTTACTGTCTATCCCACACTTAAATTTTGGAAAAAAAATCCACAGCAAATTTTGAACAGCATTTTAACAGTTTGTTGAAAGAGACACTTACTGCAGAAAGCTTTCACTGCAAGGATTTAGCTATTTTCATTTGACTTTCTTGAAAGAGTTTCATCCAGCTCTTAAGTTGCCTTCTTGCGTCAGTGTTCTAATAAAAGATTTTTATAGCTTTCCCTTTGCTAAACACTTCCTTACTGGAACCTGCCTGGCCTGCCGTGTGGAGGCTGATGAAGAGTTTGAGTTTCTTGGTTTTACTTTTTTCTTTCAGTGTTGGTGTTTTGTTTCACATTTTATAAAAAGAAAGGACAAATTCTAGTTTTATTTTTTGGTTATGTAGGCATATGCACATCTTCTACAGCATATGCACATCTTCTACAGCATGTCCCAGGTTTGCTTTCTTAGAGCTGGAATTAATGAGACCATTTTGGATTTTGAACAAAAAGAAAAAAAAACACCATAAAGCTAAACAAAAATGTTGCAGACAATGGTTAATCTTCTATATTACAAAGGGAAGAACATGTGGATTGCTGATTCATGTTAGCAGTTGTATTTGGAAAATACGAGAGACAAATTTTTCATGATCTAAACGTGAGAAGAGCAAGTACCTTAATGTATTCAGCCATTCATTGACTTAGGTTTTGAGGAGAAACTGGAAATTTTAAAGCCATGTTGATATTAGCACTAAGACAAGTTTACTTGTAGCAATATTTTTTGGTAATAGTAGTCATTGTTCATTCTTGAGTGTTTTCTGTGTACTAGTAGTTGGATTGCATGGCTGAGGATTTGCAGCTGCTGTAGGCAGCAGTCTTTTCAAGTGCTGATGTTAGAGTGTTATAATAAAAATACGTTGCAGTTTCTGGCATCTTTGTCCCCTTGATGTTTATCAGAGTGAGGAGCCACTAAGGCAGCCTGTGAGTTGTCTCTTTTATATTAACTTAATGGCTGTCTCTTCTGTATGAATATTATTTTCTTTCAGGGGATTATTAGTTGTTGCTGATTAGTGAGGTGTTCCTAGGAATCTTTATAATGTGAGTGATATTAGTGCAATTAAACTGCTTTATTTTTCCCTTAGTGTAGACCTGAATTGAACAGCAGGTGTTGATGTACTGAGAGGAAAAAAACTTTTCTTCAAATTGGGTTTTGCATCCAGGACTAGGAGGATGGCTTTTAAAATGAAAGTACATTGCTATACTTTTGCTGCTACTTAATTTAAAAAGAAATCTCTGTTTTAATAGTGTGAGTTCTTCCTTTACAATCTTAGTGAGATGAGGGAAATACTGAAGAAATGCACTGGACTGGTAAAATTTCCTTGTCCCATAAAGGAAATCAGCTTTTGTGGGTAGCTGTAATAGATGATGTTACTAGAACTAGGAACGTTTTCCAGCTTACAGCATTCGCAGAAGTATTTGCATATCATTCATGCAATCTGAACTCCAAAGAGTGATGTGATTGGGTTTTTGTGATGTTTAGACTTTTTTTAATGGTTTAATTACAGTGAGTAATCTCCGCCAACTCAACTCATGACTTGAAGCCCATTTTCTCAATGAAGTATCTGGGCTATTGCTGTCAGAATGTGTTTTGAGTACTGTTGACAACTATTAAACCTAATGAAATTGGCCATCCTGTTTAAAAATAGGTCTGTGTAGTTTCCTGTATGCTACATGTGTTAAAACTACGTTTACTTTAGTTATCTATATTAATGCATTTTCTTGTGTAATTCTGTGTGTGGTGAGAGAACTCCCTTATTTTTTCAAGCTCCTGGGTGGGAACTCTCATTCAATTGGGAGAATTCTTGTAGTAGGAAGAGAATAATCTAGTATCATGTCTAGGTTAGAGAAGGAATAAGCTCTGTATTTAGATTGCAGGAGAAATCTTGGATTTTGAAAGATGAGCAGTATTTTTTTAGTATTAACTATGCCTGTGTGCTGGAATGAAATTAACTACTTCGGGATATTGTTAACTTCCTGATTTTACATGTAGATCTTAATTAGATCTTAATTGAACGGTAAACCAAAGAGGGAAAGGTGATAAGAGGTGGTTTTTATTACTTGTCTTGGCATTATTTTGGTCATCATTCCTTAGCTGAAAGGTGAGTGAATGGAGTGTTAACTGGGAAGTGCATCTCCTGACCACACCACTTGAAAAAAACTGTATGATCTGTTGTTGTTCTGTTAATAACTTGCTTTGTGCTGTTCCATGCTGAATTTATTCCATGCCCTAGTTTTCTTTTTGTGCTATTGTTACCATGAATATTGCATCATTTCAAGACAAGATTTTTAATTTTCTTGAGGCTGCTGCAGTTGCAAAGCCCTGATAACAGGGGAAAAAACCCAGCATTGATGTGTCAGTTACAAAACTCAGTTTCGTGACCACTTGCATATTTATTTTCAGTGTGAGAAGGGAATTGCATCTGATGCATTCCCTTATATCAAATTTTAGAGTTCTTTTAAAAATTGTTTCATTGCTTTAGTAAATTAAAAAGCATATCCTATTTTATTTAAAAACAAAGTAATTTTAGCAATTCTCTGTTGTGTACTTAGACTCCGGTATTGATGATAATTGAAGTGTGATAATTTTGCATATGATTTACCTCAGAGGCTCAAGATACCTTGTCTTTGATACTTGTGAAAAGGTGAGAGTCCACAGACTACCTTATTAAATTACAGCATCCATACACCTTGAAAAGTGGGCATGTTCAGTAGTTGATATTCATGCAGATTAATGCAAATTACTCAGATGAACTGGACCTTCTTCAGAGTCATTTGCATTAGTGAGTTCTAAAGTATTTTACAAGAACTCTGCAACATTTTGAAAGCTTTGGAGCTGTGTAAACATGTATGTTTTGCAGTAGGGTATGATAGGGTATGATTCATTGTTTGCTTCTGTTTTGGTTGTGGGTGTTGGGGATGTTTTTTTGTAATATTACACTTTACTACACCGTCTTACTGACTTTATTTTCCCTCATAATTGCATATCATCCATTTTTCTTGTTCTCTTCCAGTTTAAGTTCTTTTCCCAGGTACCAGGTGACGTCAGAGGCTCTTAATCCTCCAGACATACTCCTCTAGTAAAAATTTAGCCCTCTGCTCTTGCTGCTCGATTTTTAACTCCCTCTTGCAGGCAGTTGTGGGTCGCTTCAGGAAGGGGGCTGAAGCAGGCTGCTACTCAACAGAAGAATGGGCAGTCTTATAGTGAGGAAAAGAAACTGAGAAGATAACTCTGTCATTGCTATGTTTTGCAAAAGGCTTGATTATCCAAGAATGAAACTCTCAGGTGGGCTAGAATATCAACCAGTGCTGGCTGGGCTATTCCATCATAACTGCCTGTTGGTATTTCTTTCTTGGTTGTGCTTTGGGAACAACCTATGGAATAGCTGGCCTAACTTACCTGCAATAGCTTGTTTGTACTCACATAGTAAGTAGCTGTCTAGGATGTGATTTATGTGGCGTAGGACTGAAGTTTTGTTTTCATCTGGACTCTTCCACGTTTTGGGAAATGATCCAAGTGCATGTTTTTATAGTAAATGTCAAGTATCTAATTACATTAATGATGTATGCTATCAGCTCACACTTGAAATTGAGCATTTTGTCTGGCAGATGTACTTTAAGTCTATTAATTCTGTGTGAAAAAAGTTCAAAAAGCATATGCTGTGGACATGCAACACTGTGAATAATGATGGTTCTTGTAGGCTAAAAGAATAGGTAGCAGAAAACATAAGGCACATTTCTGGATCCTCAGTCTATAGCTGAAATGTTTTTATATGGTAATAAACAACATGGTTAAAGCTTATAGGATGGCAAGTTACAAAGGTTAGACAAGACTAAAATGAAGAATTCCAGGTTCTGCCCCTTTCTGTTGTTTGACTTACTGTTAAACAAAGACTAGTAGCATTTCAGGATGACAAAAGACTGGTTTATTGCTGGGTGGAAGGGTAATATGCTTTTCTAAAACCTGTATTGTATAGCAGTGTTGCATTCTGTCCTTGGCAAAGAAGACACATTTAGGTTTAGTAACCAGTACAGCTTTACAGCTCTGTACTCAACACCCTGAGCTACCAGGTGCTGTACTTGACCCTGCCTATTTCATGTTAAAAAAACCCAGAAAAGCCACTTGGTGACTTGGGATTAACCCTGAGATGCATCAAATACATTATGTGCAGTGATTCAAAATCTGGTGCTTTCCTTTGTAAGCTAAAGAGCATCTCAGTGCTCTTTGTGGTAGGTGCTGCTTTCCTACATGCACAGTCCAGTTAATGGAGACTGACTGCCACAGTTTTTTTCTGCTGTGTGGGCGAGGGATTGCTTTTTCATGCCAGAATTTTCAATTCTGTTGTATGCTAGCGTTGTGCCTTACCTCTTTGATTACACTTTGTGGGTATGATTGATCCTACTTACTTGCTGATTTTACTTAAAACGTTACTTAAGTTGACATTACCATGGAAGGTCTGACAAAGTCGTTGTATGTTCTGTTAGAAACTTTAATGTGATGGCCAGGGTCAGAATAAGAGGTCCTTACAGTTCTTCACTGACTCTTCATAAGCTGGACCTTAAGACTTGCCAGTGTCTCTTAGTTTATACTTGTTTTTTCCCTCTCCACATTAAAGCATAGCTGTTTCAAAACAGTGTATGATCTTAAATGCATTGTGTAGGTTAGTACAAGTTACTAGAAATAAAGCTATTGACCTGTGAGCCTTTTGTCATATACCTTATGACAATTTTTCATGATGGGATATTTTTACAAAGCTCTTCACTCTTCTGTCAAATGTTGGTGTCGAGTGCTGTGTGTGAAGATGGAAGACTCGTGTTTGACATCCCAAATGAGATTGCACCATGCAAAACCATAAAAATACTGTGAAATCTGTATTGATTTGATTAATATTTCCATTTAAAGGTTGCTTTTAGCAAGACTGGTTCAGTTGCCTAATGTGTGGAATTCTTTTTTTTACTACTTCTGAACTTATATCTGAAATCTTAAGTGGAATGATTTTCAGGACCAGGTAAATTTTGTTGCCTGTGGTTATTCTAAGCACACATGTGTTTGCTCAACAAGTGCAATATACATTGATGCCCTTGCACGGATTTAACAAAGAGAAAAGTTTTAAAATAAGTCATTAGCTTTCATTTTGAACTATGATTTTTTTTGTATTTCATCCTGGGTTCTGGTACTGTGGTTTGAGTATTGTCTGATGCAGACTGTGGTTCTTGATCTGCAATGTCAAATTTCTTTTGCTGTTGTATGACAGAGAATCGCTTGAATATGGATCAGTTTGGTGTGCTATAGTTTAGAGTTTACGTTCATACCACACCTTTATGCTGCTTTCAAAAGGATGGTCAGTTCTGAACCAATGTATCAGTAGCATAATGCAAGCTATCAAAATTAGACCACCACTGAGTTAGGACAAAACTACTTGAACAGAGGTGATCTGTCAGATTGGGTTTCAGTACCGTAAGATGCTACCATTAGAGCGTGCTTCCCAGTCAGGGCAAGCATTTTTGCATTGTGGAACTAGTTGGCTCTGTTCTTGAACCACAGCCTTTAGGCAATACTACAAAAACAGCTCTTTCCTTTCAGTTAAAATGTAAATGTACTTTTAATTGATGATGAACACAGCTTGAAAATTGATTCTTTTGCAGTTAATCATGTAACTAGTAGCTTAGATCACTGCATCTGCTAACTGAAACCTGTGATATTTAACCTTTAGCGTTATACAAAAATGTGTTAGCATTGCTATATTGAACTTCTTCCATTTGGTTTTATAAAAGCACTTTTTTCCTTGTACTTTTTGGTAATGGATGGAAACTTTTGAAACATTTGTATTTTGGTACAGTAAATGGGAATGTTTTAAGTTCTAAGAACGATAGGTTGACCATAAAAACTATGTTTGCTTTCAGAGAGAACAGGAAATGAGAATGGGTGATATGGGTCCCCGTGGAGCAATAAACATGGGAGGTAGGGATCTGAAGGAAAAAGGCTTCTGTAATGTAAAATTTCTTTTTCTTTGGGACTGTACATGTTACTCAAGCACTATTAATTAGTGATACCTACTGATAAAAAGGAGTAAACAGTATTAGGAAAGAGAAAAATTTCAGACAGATTTCAATATTTTGGTTATTTTCCCAAGGTGTATTTTATTCATTTTACTACCTGTGGGAGAAAAATATGGTGTGCAAACTGAGAGAAGCAAAAAGGCAGGGACATGCGGTCTCTAGAAATTATCTAACAAAAACATGGGAATTTTCTGTTCAAAAAGTGTTTGGTGTTCTTTTGGAGGGACTACCTACAGCTGGCACTGTAATGTCATGCGGTGAAGTGATGTAGAGCTTAAACTTAAGTTCCTGTTGATATAGCAGATGAATAATGTGATGAGTGTTCTGTTAATTTATTACAAGTCTGTATTTGCAAAAATATTCAGCTCACAGTCTCAGCTGTTACTGCGAAGTCTAGAAAAGTCCATTCTTAATTAGTGCTTGTTTTGCGTATGCAGACTGAAACTGTTTGGAATCTTTCCTATCCTGTATCTGCTTTTAAACAAGACTGAAACTTCTGAGTATTTCTTTTCAAAAACCATTTTCTAAACTGTATTAACTGTCAGTATATGTGTCTTGGAAGCTTTCTGGTGTTCACTAGAGATAACATAGTAAGTTAAAGTCAAATCAATACTCTGTGTGTGTATTTTGAATTTGAAAGCACATAGAAAATACAGTACATTGTTGCTTGACCTTTTGTGTCACATGACTGTATGGGCTAATGAATCTGCTTTTAAAATCTGGTCCAAATGTAAAAACACACGTTGGACCATTTCCTTGTGGTTACTAACCAAGACACATTTCTAACTGCAAAATAAAAAAGGCTTTTTCTTTGAGTGGAAATGAAGAGCTTTAAAAATAATTCTAAGGGAAGACATTTTGTCTACAAGTTACTGACAAAAAAATAAGCTGGAACTTAAATTGTGACTCAGTATTTTTTATTGTATAGTTACAGTTTTACATATTATTGCAATCTACTAGAAAATTGCATTTAATTAGGAGACTTTGTAAATACTGATACCAGATCCACAAGGTACCGTTCTTGAATACAAATGTTAAACGTGTTTATAGCACTTAGTTCTCAGCCCTCTTCTGGACAGGTTTTAGTGCTTAACCATGACAGTCATTGCAGTTATGATTTGTAAGCTGTGTGCTGTGACTTGATGTTAATACCAATGCTTTTAGAGGTAAGTGTGTCATTCCTAAAGGTCACAGTAATGGTGAGCTGCTGTTTTAAGAAAGGAAAAATCCCCACAACAAATAGGTAAAGGGAGTGTTTGTATCCACAGTATCTGACTTCTAAAGTAGCTCAGTGTAGAGGTGGTTTGTTTTTTTTTCTTCAGCCTATTAACAACTCTGCCACAACCACATAAAAACCTGACCCCCAAAATCTGTCATATGCTTTGAATAGTAGACTTCAAGACTACTTTTTAATCATAGTATCCTTTCTCAGCTTTGATTTTTGGAATTGTAACTTGGTGTTTAACTGGCCTTCACCAGTGCTGTTTGTAGCTTTAATCGTTGGCATATAGTGGTCCTGGAGTCTCTTCAGTCATGGAGATACCTACATGGCTGTTACTGAAAGGCCAGGCACCGTCGTGCAGATTTATTTAGTGTTGGGCTCACTTGTGAGGGACGGTTAGTTTTTACAGTGCTTTCTGCAGCACACATTCTTTGAGAGGATCTTTACGTCCTATCATAGCACTTAACTGGATCTGTAACACCAAGTACAGCCAATTAAACTTGCTGTAGCAGAAAAATAGAAAAGCTTTTTCAGAACTTTCTCTGGATTGGTGAGAATTATTGACCACAGTCTGTTGCCTCCTGTGCCCAACTTTGGCACATGCAGCTATGGCACTATGTGCACTTCTCCAGCCCTCCAGATTGTAGAGAAAGATTTTTTTAGTGTCTGAGTTGTGGCATGAACTCCAGTGACTGTTTTCCATCTGTCACTGAACCTGATCCACTGAAATAATTGCTAATGTCAGTGCTCCACCAAAAAGAATAGGCAGTGAAGTTGATTGCTCTTAGAGTCTGCTTTGGAGCTAGGAGGACCTCTGACGTATAGTTAAAATGCTGTAGTGGCCTCTTGCTGGAACTGTGAAGGGACTCACTCTCTCAGTGCATTGTACTCTCTAGTTGTCTTCCTATCAGAGCTGTCACTGCTTGAAACTGGAATTTATAGGGCACTGTACATCACCCTGGAAACAGTACAGACGCATTGGTGTGATGCAGAGGATAGAAACTTTGCTGCAGTTGAGGAATAAGCAAACACTAGATTTGTGTGGCCAGCTGACTAAATTTATCTAGGCTGGTCAGCAAGCCAGTAACTTGCCAAGGCTGCTTTTAGTTAATGGCACTACTACCAGCACTAAGCTCTGATAGTCCTGTATCGTGATGGTTCTGTACATTACTTACACCCTCTGAAAATAAAGTTTCCTCATTTTGTGCAACAGAGCACTCAGGGCAGTGATGGACTCACCATCACTGTAAGTGTTTGAATGACCTGTAGACTTGGTGATTAAGGACTAAATCACTGGTGGCCAGTCATTGCTAGGTCAAAGGTTGGACTTTTAATGATTTTATAGGTCTCTTCCAACCAAAGATACACTGTCATGTTGCCAGTTCAGGTTTCATTTTGTAGTTAGACATGAGTAGCACTTACAACCAGTATTAGAGCCTATTCAATTGTTAATTCTTCTGATTTGTAGTGCAGTCTTTTCCCTGCCTTGTAAACCAGTCATGCTTGTGAGTAGGTAAGCAACATCCAGTTTGCACAAACCTTTGATTTGGCTTAGTGTTTTAGGCTGAGGTCTAAAGAGTTTTTCCTTACTAAGCTCAAATGAGTTTTGCTTTTCAAAATTACGGGATTTTTCTCTGTCACTTCTGATGAAATTGTTTAGCACTTTGTGCCACTGTTGCGTGGATTAGTTTTGGCATCATGTGTCTGATCAGCCCAACTATGTAATTTTAGCAGCGGTGTGTTGCATGTACTGGTTTCACTGGCTTCTGTGATAGGAGAGCTCAGTCAGGTAGTGAGATGCAGTTTTGCATAGTGACAGTAGTGTGTCTGTGCTGAATGTCCTCACAGCAATGCACTTTTACATAGTTAGTACAGAAGAAGTTGCAGCTCTGATGAGAGGCAAGGGAGTGGCTTTTTTGAAATAAAAATAAGTTCATTAGTCTAGCAATATGTCAGATTCCTTGATATTCCTGTCTGTTGTTAAGACTTAAGATACAGGTCGGGTTCCAAAGGCGTGTGTCCTTTCTTTACCAAATTCTGGATGTGAACTTCTGGCAGAAAAAGATAGGCTATTGCTATGGAGGGAGAGAACTACATCACCAGTCTTAAAATTGATATTTCATACAGATGCAAATGATGCATTGAATCAGACTTCCTGCTTTCTTATAAGAACGTGAGAAAATACAATGAAGCGAGTTCTACCTACTTGTTGAGTATGTTACTGGGTACTGCCACCGTGGTGTTTCCTGTATCACATTTAACTATAGATAAATAGTCTGCCATTAAAGATGTTAGCAAGCTTCTGCCTTGTACTGTGGATCAAACTTGGGGAGATAGTTCTGTGATTTTTCAAATCTAAAAACTTTCCTTAGTTTTCTGGCACAATTGCTATAATGAATTACATTTAAATGCAAGATTGATTTATTCCATATTACAACTTATTTATTTTAAAGTTAAGTCTTTGGTGTTGCTTTTAGATGTTAGACAAATACACTATAATGCTATAAACATTTAACATACTTCTGGTAGAACAGTTCTTGCAAATGTGTATTTAATGTGTTGCGATCCCTGAAGAGCTAGTTTGCCTTACGGCTGCCAGTTAACAGCACTATCACTGAATGTTTTGGCTAATTTGCTGTGTGTATAATGCATGTATGTGCTATATGAACTCTGTGATCCCTGCACAGAATCATACAGCTATATTTAGCTCTAAAGATCAGAGTACTTAAATACATGAGGCAGATTATGTAAAAAATAATAGGCATGAGTGAAAATCTGTTTAAAAGCAGATGATTGAGGTAAATGTACAGTCTCAAAGAATATTTTTATTTTCTTTCATTTCAAGTATTCGAAGTCTTGTACATTTGGCTTTTTAAATTTTGTAAATTGTTTGTTTATTCTTGTAAAATTGAGATAGGACAGCTCTAAGTATAGATTGTTTTGCATAGATGCGTTTAGCCCAGCACCTGCTGGTAACCAAGGCCCTCCTCCAATGATGGGTATGAATATGAACAACAGAGGAACTTTGCCTGGCCCTGCAATGGGTCCTGGTCCTTCCATGGGACCAGAAGGAGCTGCAAATATTGGAACACCAATGATGCCAGATAATGGAACAGTGGTAACGTATCATCAATTTAATTTCTTTGAATAGCTCTCATGTCTCATGGCCCGTCTTTGTTACCAAAGATATTTTCACACTGAGTGAGAGTAAGTTCCATATTTTGAATCTGTTAAAAGTAGCGGATAAAACTTCTTGAATGCAAATCATTTACAGCACAGAAGTGAAGAGAAATCTTTCTTTGTTACTACGAAAATCCTGCTTTCTTTGAACAGTAGCAAGACTTTAAAGTAGGGTTAGTGTGTCCAGCACTGGTGGCAAAACTTGAGTATGTGATCTGTCACGAAAATCCCACCAGTCAAAGGAAATCGCTTCTGCAAAATTAAGAAGCAACATGCCGGAGTCATCTGTAAACATGAGCTTTGCTGGTTTTCCTTTTGTGAAACTAAATTGTTTGGTTTAGCTGGTGGGGTTTTTTAAACGGCTGATTAACAGCTGAATGCTGCAAGCCAAGTAGTGTGAAGATATCTTTGTGTAACTAGTTAATTTTTTAAAGCAAATTCAGTGGTTTTTATATTTCCTTTCTAACACTATTGAAAGCATGAGATTATGACAGTAACCAATCCTCTTAGAAAATAAGT
Source organism: Upupa epops (assembly GCA_013397515.1). NCBI lineage: Eukaryota > Metazoa > Chordata > Aves > Bucerotiformes > Upupidae > Upupa > Upupa epops. The sequence goes on from VZRI01008227.1 coordinate 108,172, forward strand.
ATATGCCAAGGGCTGCTAGGGATAACCATCATGCCAGTACAGGAAAAATGGTGTGGCCCAGTTTCCAGAGGTGCTATGGTGTTACTTTCCCATATACATCTGGGATTTTTATGGAGAGTAGGTGTGCCATTGAGATGCATTTGAAGCACTGGCCATTTTTGCTCTGTTCTCATAGGCAGTCTCTCTTCCTAGCTGTAATGTCTTATGTAGAGAAACAACTGTATAATCTGATTCTTTACATAGTATTCTACTAGCCTGTAAATAGATATTTGGGATGCTCGAGTGGCTGTGTGATGTGCAGGAATGTATATTATAAACAGCGATTCCATTACGGTTTTAGTAGAATACAGAATCATTTGGTAGCTATATTTTGTAACGTGCGGCTTCTCAACACTGCCTGTCTGTGACTGATCAATATGTATAAAGGACAAAATTTCATGGTCCTTAATGGAAAATGGGGTTTTAATTGAGCATAAAGTGAATAATGAGTCTGGCCTTTTACCAGTTTTAAAGCGAAGGATCTCACCTCGCATCAGAGGAGCCAGCTCATTTTATCAGTTTCTCACAAAGCAGAGCAGGTGCTTTTCACAAAACAGTGTTTTCAGAGATGCTTTTGGTGGACAGCACCGTGTTACTGGGCACCTCTGGAACATTTGCCTTTAATCATCTAGACATTGAGAAACATGTGTGAGGAAAAGACCGTGATGTCTAGCACAAACTGTTGTTTTTCTACAAAAAGCCATTGCAGATACGGAAGCACAGGGGATATGCTGACTTCAAAATGCATGTTTAAAAAAACCTTTTTGTTGTTTGGGGGTTTTTTTTTTGCTTCTGCATGTCACTGGAGGACAAATTAGAGACTTGCATTTTGGTTTGGGGATTTTTGCTGGTTTGGGGTTTTTTCCTCCATTTTCAGGTCTTTAATTTGGGAGTCAGGCCCTTACAGAAAGATTTTTGTAGCTTTTTCTTGTTGGGAAGACACTTCAAACATATGTGAGGGCTGCTGTCTGCTAAAACACTGTAAGGATCTATGTAACTTCCACTGAGGGAAGTGGAGAATATGCTTTACAGACCGGAAATATTTTTCATTTTTAAACTGTGTATTTTTTGTATGTGTTTTATATGTACGTTTGTCAGTCATCCTTTTTGTTCCAAGTCTTGTGTAACATAGATTCACTTTGAAAATAACGTTTTGAAAACAGAGTTCCCCATACTTTCTTGTAGGAAGTTATTACTACAGTTTTCACGTTAGCTGGAGAGAGGAATCCTTATTGGAAAGAGACCTTTTGTCCAAAAGACAAATGGTAAAAATTACCATGTATGCGATAAGCTGTTTGTTAAATCCATAGCCATTGCTAACAAGCTGGCATACTTTACAGATAATTTGAAAACAGTTTTTAGTCAGTGCTGCAGATTTCAGGGTACTTGGGGTGCTAGTAGATCTTTATGCAGCTAAGTAACTTTTTTCTTACTCCATGTCAAATTTTAGAGAATTCATATGTATACAATTGTGATCCAAGTTGCAAATATTTTTACCTTTACAGGCACAGTGCTGTTTTTTATATGAATTAGCAGACTTTAGAACCGATGGTAGCTCTAGTGCTAATTCTGGAGTTAAACTTTCAGAAGAATTCTTCTGAGTCTGGCATAAAAATCCAGTGCTGGTCTTATATGTTCTTGATAAGCGCTCAATGATGGGGTTGGTAATGTAGATCCCTATACAGAAGGAATTTCTCCTGAAAGAATAACTCCTTAACAGATGAATGATGAGTTATTCCAAGATCTATTCCAAGATCTATTCCAAGATCTGATTGTACTATGTATCTATGCTTTGAATAGTTTATGTGGAATTAGTGTTTTAAATTCATCAGAGGAGGATGCAGACTCTGTTTTTAAACACTTTGGTAAATACTGAGCTATAAGTGCTTGGATGTGTGTTCAGCAAACTAAATGTGTGTAAGCACATATATACCCTTATTAATATGTATAGAACTAAGGGAAATGTGGCATGTGAGCTGGATTGTAATTTTAGATGGGTATTTCAGATTAAGCTGCTTTTTTTTTTTTAAACTAAGCATAGTCCAGTCCATGCATTTTGTTACTGGTTGTGTCAGTTTTAAAAGTCTGACTGAAGATTCCTGAATCACTGACTCCAGGTAGTGGGTTGATACTGCTATTAAAGGAGGAAACCTGCAGTCTCTAGATACATGGAAACTAGTATTCTTTTCTGCCTATGATTTAAGGGAGAGGCTGTGTAGTTGGTATATAAGGAATAGGACTCTGTTGTAAAATTGTTTGCTGTTTCTTCTGTTACATAGACAATACATACTGCTTCACATGTGCTTGACAGGGGAAAGTGACGTTCAACACTAGAATCAGTCTTAATATTTGAGTTTTAATTTTTAATTTATTTTTCAAAGTTGGAGCATATTGTAAGCACTCTTTAATTTCCAGCTCTTTTTCCATAATAACTAATTGAATTGCTCCTTTCTTCCCTCTATGTGTGATCCTGATTCTGCTGGACTATCTGCTGAACTCCATGACAACATCACTTGTGGTTTCTGTTTGTAACTCACATTTGGCATGTTCCAAATGGACTTGTATTAGCATAATGAGAGATTCCCTCAAGGAGGTCCATCGCAGATGGGTTCACCTCTGGTTAGTAGAACGGGCTCTGAAACTCCTCAGCCGCCAATGAGTGGTGTAGGTGCCGTGAGTGGTGGACCTGGTGGCTTTGGTAGAGGAAACCCAGGGGGCAACTTTGAAGGACCTAACAAGCGTCGCAGATACTAAAACTTACTTCATTCCTTACTTACTGTTTAGAAATTCCAATAGAATTATACAGTGATATGCCTTTATAATTTTAGCTGTTATCTGGAAACAGTTTTACTGTTATTGTAGTCTTTAAAAAAACGGTTTCTTTTGTAAAACTTCTTTTGTATTCAGTCATAGGCTTTGTAGTATAGAGCAGACATGATGCGGGTTATGATGTAAGGCAATGTGTTTGTGACTCTAGCAAAATACAATGTGTGACTATGCTGTAAACATGCAGTTATCTGATTACAATAAAATATAAAAATCATTTGAAAGGATTTTGGCAATGTTATTACTAATACTGGGTGAGAATAAGCGTATGCTTAATTATAAGTGACATCATTTTGTTCATTCTTATGTAGTTTCTACTGTGTGTCAAGAAAGCTCTTAGTGAATCTGTTCAGCTGAACTGCATGTTGCAGTACATACTATGAACTGCTTCTGTTTGTTTTGTCTTTTGAAGAGCAGAAAATTTTATACAAAGTGTTCTCAAGGATGCTGTGTCCTTGCATCTCAGTCTCCCATTGCAAACGTACTCTATTATAATAGGTGTATCAACAGTTTATCCATTACTCAATACTGGAGAATTAACTTGGAGGGTGAGAAGTGGGAGAGGAGGAATGCACTTGGAAAAAATAATGTGTATGTCTGCTTTGTTCATAACACTGTGAATGAATTTACTCAGATCACGTGTCTGCAGAACCAAAATTGTTGTGACATCTGTGTGTTGTACTGATCATGGAAATATGTTACCACTGTAAGGAAGGAGACTTTGTGCACGCTGGTTTAAAGCCTTCCACTGTGTAATGCATCATTACAGGTATACATTTCCCCAATGGTTGCTTGGGATTGAAACAAGTCTGTTATAAATTGTGTGATTAGGAGGTAAAAATGTGTTTCCCAGTTAAAGGAATTGTTCACTCGGAGTAGAGTGATCCCCATTCAGAAGGATTGCACATGAGTAATCTTCGTAAATGCTGAATGGAATAATGATTTTGAAAAGAACCCAACAAACCCATTTCCAGCACAGCTCAGGCTAGATTTGCTGGTTAAGTGTTAAGATGAAACTGATGATAAATCTATCAGGAAGCTTATTGTGATTCAGAATATGTCACTTACGGAAGAAGATGGAAAAGACCTGTTGGTTCTATTCCTGTAATGCAAAGAAAGGGGGTGGTTCACTCAGATTTTCAAAATTGAAACCATAAGACTAAATTCTCTGCATGAATAGTGATACTAAACCGGTTAAAAACTGTATTGAGAGAAGGTGGTGCTGTACTTACATTGAAATAATATGGTAGGTAGGTAGTTCAAAGAAGGAACTGCACGTGGCAAAAACAACCTGTGGGTTACTTCATGCAGCAGCAATGGTCTTTGTGAATTGTGAGCTGATGGGTAACAGGAAAATGGCAGCATTGCTGGCATTTTGGAAGTATGTGGAGTGCGATGGCCAGTGTTACATGGCTTAAGAGTTTGCTTTCATACAGTCCAGGAGTTACCACATGTAGGGTCCTCACTTGTTTGTGGCTAGAGGTGTCACGTTTTCCTTCAGAGTGTCTTTGATGTTACCCTTTTTTGTTCAACCTGAGATACATACCACACTTTGTAATCATAGAATGGCTTTGGTTGTAAGGGACCTTAGAGATACGGTCTACTCTTAATGTCCCTGCCATGGGCGTGGACACCTCTCAAGTATTCTTGGCTGTGCAAGGCTTTGTCCAGCCTGGCTTTGAACTCCTCCAGAGAGGCAGCATCCACAATCTCTCAGGGCAGTCTATTCCAGAGTCTCTCTGCTCTTGTACTGAAGAATTTCTTCCTAAGATCTAGTCTAAATCTACTTGTCTTCAGTTTAGAACCATTTTGTCTTGTTCTGTTGCTAGATCCCCTTGTGAAAAGTCCCTCTCNCGGTCTACTCTTAATGTCCCTGCCATGGGCGTGGACACCTCTCAAGTATTCTTGGCTGTGCAAGGCTTTGTCCAGCCTGGCTTTGAACTCCTCCAGAGAGGCAGCATCCACAGTCTTTCAGGGCAGTCTATTCCAGAGTCTGTCTGCTCTTGTACTGAAGAATTTGTTCTTAAGATCTAGTCTAAATCTACTTGTCTTCAGTTTAGAACCATTTTGTCTTGTTCTGTTGCTAGATCCCCTTGTGAAAAGTCCCTCTCCAGCCTTGCTCTAGGTTTCCTTCAGTTATTGAAAGACAGCCATACATTCCCCCTGGAGTCTTCTCTTCCCTAGGCTGAACAATCACAGCTCCCTCAGCCAGCTGCTGACCACACTTCTCTTGATGCATCCTAGGATACAATTGGCTTTCTGGCTCATGCTGAGTTTTTCTCATCAGTCAACAGCCCCAAGTTTTTCTCTTTAGGGTTACTGTCAACCCATGCTGTCCCTAGCTTGTAACTGCCTGGGATTGGCTAGACCTAGGTGACAGACCTTGCACTTTAACTTGTTGAACCTCATGCAGTTTGTATAGGTCCACTTCTCAAGTCTGTCAGGGTTTCTCTGGATGGNTTATTGAAAGACAGCCATACATTCCCCCTGGAGTCTTCTCTTCCCTAGGCTGAACAATCACAGCTCCCTCAGCCAGGTGCTGACCACACTTCTCTTGATGCATCCTAGGATACAATTGGCTTTCTGGCTCATGCTGAGTTTTTCTCATCAGTCAACGGCCCCAAGTTTTTCTCTTTAGGGTTACTGTCAACCCATGCTGTCCCTAGCTTGTAACTGCCTGGGATTGGCTAGACCTAGGTGACAGACCTTGCACTTTAACTTGTTGAACCTCATGCAGTTTGTATAGGTCCACTTCTCAAGTCTGTCAGGGTTTCTCTGGATGGTCTCACTTCCTTCAAGTGATTCTACCAGACCACTCAGCTTGGTGTCATCAGCTAGTTTGCTGATGGTGCACTCAATGTCGCTGACAAAGGTGTTAAATGGCACTGGACCCAGAACAGAGACGTGAGGAGCTCTGCTAGTCATTGGTCTCCACCTGGACTTTGACCACTCTTTGAGTGTGACCTTCTAGTTGGTTTCTTATCCACCAAGTGGTCCATCCATCAAGTGCATGACTCTCCATCTGAAGAGACAAAGAAGTCATGCGGTACAGTGTTAAGTGTCTTATGCAAGTCCAGGTAGATATCATCAGTTTCTCTTTCCTTATGTGGCAGAACTAACTATTGTAAAAGGCCACTAGGTTAGTCATGCGTGATTTGCCCTTTGTGAAGCAGTGTTGGATGTCACATATCACCTTGTTATTTTCCATGTGCCTTAGTACGGTTTCCAGGAGGATCTGGTCCTTGACCTTTCCTAGCACGGAGATGAATGGTCTGTAGCTCCCCTTTTTAAAAATTAGGATTGTGCTTCCCCTTTTCCAATCTCTGGGAACTTTGCCAGACTGCCATGACTCATCAAATATGATGGCTAGTGGCCTAGTGATTTCAGCTGTCAGATTGCTCAGGACCATGGATTAGGCACCATGGACTTGGGAACCCTCAGGTTCTTTAGGTGTTCCCATACCCGATCTGCCTCTACTGTGGGTGGTTCGCTCACCCAGACCCAGTCACCTCAGTTCAAGGTGACTTGAGTGGTGTAACCCACAATGCATTAATGAGTTAGATTAACATCTGAGATACTCTTTCCCTTACTTGATGTGTGTATCAGGGTATAGCACTCGTTCTTCCAAAAAGACTTGCAACTGGTTTTACTTAGCAAACTGTTCCTAAAACTCAGCCTTTGGGAAGGTTGCTGTGTTGTTACTAGGTTTAAGCTGCTATTGGCATGTGGCATCTGCTGATGCTCTGCTTTGTTGTACTATGTTCTCTTGAAAACGCAGCTCACACTGCTATCAGTTCAAAGGTCCAAATATTCCCTTTCTTCTTGTATTTTCTGCCCTTGTTTATGGCAGTTTTTATAGGGATTTAGAAAGTACTGGTGTGAGTTGATAATTCTGAGCTGTAAAGTTCTGAGGGGGCGCATGGTTGAAATCCAGCTTGAACTAGGTTCACAAGAAGGCTGTTCGATTTCCTAAAACAAGGCTGTCATTCAGGCCTTATGGCTAACTGCTGAATGTTTACCTAGATCAGCCTTGCTGTACCTGTTTCAGAAGTACATTAGACACAAATCTGCAGAGAGCTTTGTTCTTTCCTTGCTAGCCTTGTGCTATTTGAAGTGTCTGTTCATTGCACCATGGTGTTGCTAGCAAGCAGAGGCATGCATGTACTTGGAAGCTACTGTATATGTTAGTTAATAGTGATTTCTTTTCCACAGCTGTGAACTGTAAAATGGGGGTGGTGCTGGGTTTGTCTGATCTTCGTACTGCAGAAAATTTAATCTCCTAGTTTTACTAGTGTGCCCAGACCTCTGTGTCCTAAAAAAAACCTGAAATGTTGAATTTGGTTGCACTTGAAAGAGCTCGTGAAGAAAGCTTTTTGTAGCTGACAAGAAGCTGCCACATTCTCCTCTTTAATAAAAGCTTTCTAAGGGGGCCTGTGGCCATATTCACTGTGTACAGCTCAGCTGTAAAGGCAAAGGTTTTGTTCTGCCATGTGTGGTCATAACTGAGGAGCAGCTGTATGATAAGCACATAAATTTAGTAGAAAATTAATGGTGCCAGTTTGTTTCCTAAAAGTGGTGTGTAGCGGGGATGTAGCTTGGAGGGTACTGCCCGTGTACTGAAGTGATTAATTTTTTCTTGTTCCCCATCTGGCTGATCAGTTTCTAATTTTACCTGTGTGCACAAGCTCTTAAGTATCTCTGGTCTGGTTGACTACAAAGTGACTGTGCTACATGCTGTAGTTAAACCAACAAGCTGAGAAAGGATATAGAATCATTATGATTGGAAAGGATCTGAAATGGGCAACTGCAGTGCCATTAGTTCTGGATGTACTCTCCGAGTTTTTTACGTTATTCCTGCAAATCATGTTTAAACTGCTTAATTTTCACATGAGATGCAGTTCTAATAGTTAATGGTAGCAAAGCTTTCCTATTCCACTTAAGTAAAACACACCACCACCAGAATGGAGTCCACCTGCATTTGTATTTTGTGAGTCTCTCTTAAGAAAATGTGTCTCAGAAATGCTGAAATAACCAATCTAAAAGAAGGCTCACAAGTGAAAACCAGGACTCCTTAGGCTTTTTGAAGGCAAAATACGATGTAAGGTGAGATGCTCACCAAATGAGTGATGTGCTCTGATGGGGCGAGTGTCGCCATCAGCATGCTTAAGCGTGCTGTCAATGCTTTCAATACTCGTTATACAAAAATCAGCACATCTATTTGGATTATAATTCATCTCTCCTCAGCAAAAGCAAGTCAGGTGGTGTTGGGTTGTGCTTGAGGCAAAGACTGAGGGACTTGAGAAAGGATATATTTAAAATTCAAATTAATTACCATCTTAGGAGTCTTGAATGTAGTAATTAGGGGACTGTGCTGTCACTAGGGTGCAGAACCATCTCGGGATTTGCTTTATTTGGGCAGTTAGCAAGGGAATAGCAGTCTAAGAATGCAGCCTGTAGAAAATACGGAGGCTGGGCATGGCTCCTTGAGCACAGTTCGGTTGTGGTTTAATGGCAGCCACTGGACTGCATTACCCAACAGCATTTGCTTTCTTAAAAATCCGTTCAACAAGGAACAAGAATCTAATGGCAATGGAACAACTTCACAAAAACTGTTGGTGCTTAACATCAGGTATATTTTTTCCCACTGGGTTGGCTTTATTGCCCTTTGAGTTATACAATAAACTAGATTGGTCTCTCTGATTTGGTGTTTTGCTGTTAGAAAGAAGTCTGTTGTGCTACTAGTTTTAGGGGGATTTCCCCATACAATATTTTAAAAATGATAGGCATTTCAGATTTGTTTTCACAGGAGTTATAAAATGATGAAGTTTATCAAAATTATGTGTGTCTAAAGTGTAAGTTACAGATAAAAACTGCACATCCAGTGGTCATTAAAACAGTATTTCCTACCATTTCCAATGCATTGAAACAAGTCCTCACTGTGTGTGTTTTTAGTGGGATAGATGTAATAGGTCTTTTCCATCTTGAACTTCCTTAAGCTTATATGAATATGTAACAGAAGTATGGATGTGTTAATGTGAATGGCCTTAGCCTGACTTCTGAAAGAAGTAAAAGTGGGTTCAGAGTAGCAACCATTTTTCCTAACTGATGGAACTATTCAGAATTATTAGTTGAGAGTATAATATAGCATAATTGTAGGAAAAATCATTTTTGAAAGACCTGTGTTCATATAATGATTAATTCCTATCAGAAACCATTAAAAGGAAAACAAAAATGTCTTTGTAAATGTGGGTAAAAACTTAATGATTTTTATGAGGTCCCTGTAAGAGAGGACAACGTGCTCATAAGAGAGATGAGATTCCAAAGGAACTTAACTGTTACTGCACTCACATGTTGATAAGGTTGTCTCCATTTGTTTGGTAAGTGGTTTGTCTGGAGCTTCTACTGTTCCTAGTTTTACTAGTGTGCTTTTATACATTGATTTCTGTAGCAAAGCCTAGCTGTGCCATCTGACTGAATTTACATGCTGACTGTACGCGGGATGTTAAGTGCTTGGTGTGGAAGAACCACAGTGAGAATAAAGTTGCTATTCTTGCCTTTGATTTCTCAGTAAAAGAACATTGCTTGGAAGCTTGAACAGGACCAAATGTGAAGGGTCTTGTCCATAAACTGAAAGAAGAGGGTGGGAAAAGGGAAATAAAATGACAATGAAGCTGGGAGAAATGTGGATTAATTTACTGCCTGCAGCAGATTCACAAAAATAACCTTAAAGCCTGTTACACATGAAAGCCACAAGTGGATTTTTTGATGGAAAAGATGGGAATAGCAGTTATGACTATGTCTTGGACTTTTTAAACTTGGAATTTAGTGTTGTGCAGATGGCCCTGAAATTTATTAATGTTAATATTTGGGGGAGGTGGGCATAAGGGTGGAGGGGTGTTTCTTCTGTGTTGTTACGAAATTATTCTGTAGAAGCTGAGTTGGGGGGCTGCACACAGCAAGTGTATACAGCTTCCAGCCACACGTGGGCGTAAGTATGAAACAGCTGATGGAAGATCATTGGCCTCTCCTCAAAACACAGAACCCAGGGCTACACTTATGTATCAGAGCCAGAGGAGCATCAAACCGAGGATGGTGTAAAGGAATATAGTTAGGAAATATGTTTTAGTAATTATGTGATAGGATGGAGCTATTTTCCCATAATTTCACTGTAATTTTATTTATATGAAAGGGAAATAGATTTTACCCTTACTTGAAAGAAAAGGCAACCACAAAAGCACAGCACCTCTATCAGAAAAATCTCCTAATCCTCCCCATTTATCTTGTTCAGTAAAAAATGTGTTCCTTCTTTAAAGAACATTAGCAAAGTGGAAAAGGAAATGTAATCAATCCTAAAAGAATAGAAAACCACGCAGCTACTTGATGGAGTGTTTCAAGCATTGAAATTGCTCCTTTTTAAAAAATCACCGGTACTCTTCAGTATTAGATTTTAAAGGGATTTATTCTGCTGTTCTGTTATCAAGCTTTAAATATCTGTATCAGGTATAAAATTGCAGTAAAAACCCTACATAAGTCAGCTGCCACAGCACTGTAGAACTGTGTTTGGGCTGCCAGCTGGAAGTGGTTTCAGGTTGCTGAGAAATGTTTTAGCTGTTTACCTGCTAATGGGAAAAATTAGAATTTGAAATAATCATTTGCTGCATACAGGGCTGCAGGTGCAAATAGCCCCATGTCCTCTTCACTGCTTCCTGCCTGCTTTGTGTTGCTCTCCTGTGTCTGTGACCATGCATCAACGGGTTGAAAAGAAACCGTGCTCATTTTGGTGGGGAAGAACAGTAAGAAGAAGTAGTAGAGCAGCAGGGCTTTTCAAACCGAGATAAACAAAAGGTAGTTTCTGTGATGCAAACATAAGTTCCCCACTCATTGAGCTCGAATGACTTTTCAGTACTTGTAAGAAATCAATAACTTAGAACGAACAGGTAAGAAATTCATTGAGGGTTGTAGTTGCCTGAATAGCACAGCTGTGTTTTGCATTCCTAGTGATGAGTATTTGAAATAATGAAGAAAAATCTCTCCACTAAAGGGAACCAAACTGCATGTGAGCTGGATGTGCCTGTTTGCTTGCTGCAGTTGCCAAGGAGGCTACACATAAGGCAGTAAAATACGGAAAACAGTTAATGATTTCTGCAGGAAGAGTGATCCATACTCTTGTTTTAGAGGAGCAAGGCTGTGCATGTGTACTTTATTTTGGAAGAAAAAAATGTAAATGGCAGTTACAAGGCTGGGAAATAATATCTTTTAAAAAGCTAACGGTCTTCATTCTCTGATACTGTAGCCCTGCGTTGTTCCATGTATTCTGTTCCACTGTTAAGGCACAGAGCGTGCAAAAGGTAAGCTGCAGCTCCAGTCATAATCAACTTCAAATCAAAAGCCTTTTCTGGAAAGCTCAGAAGGAAAATTTTTAATAATGAAGCAGCAGTTGGCCTTCAGTTTAGTTCCACTGCAAAACATTGTGCTTCTAGAACTTCCAGCATTGTTATCAGTAGCATTTCCGTCTCTGGTTTCAGAACTAGACCTATGCCAAGTAACACAAATAAAGGTTTGTGCCTTAGTGTGTGAAGAATGCAGTGACTGCCTTTAAAAACTTGACTGTTCAGAGTTTAGCAAGAAAATGCATGAAATATTTATCATATATTGAATTCATGGTTTATAAATAAGTTTGTGTCACCTTGACAGTTGGGCTGGTTTTGCTTCCAGAATTGTGTTGGTGTTTGTGCTGGTTTCTTGCTGCCGTGTTATGCTTTGTGTAGTTCCTGTAATAACACCTAATGCATGCTCAGCACCACCCTTGTATCAACGGTGGGTACAGTTCTGTTATATTCATGCTGCTGAATGCACATATCTATAGAAGGGGGTACACAGTGTTGTAACTCATTCCAGGAGTGTTTTTCACTGCTGAACTTGCTTTCTGGTTTGTGTTCGCTCTGCATGTTCTTTACTTTTTCTCTTGCATGTGGGGAGAAGTAACAAGTCATGAAAACATGTTCATTAGGAGTGTAAATGGAAGGCCTGGGTGCTTCTTACTGATGCTGAAATGGCAGCTGGCTCAGGAGAATCAACTCACTTGGTATAGTTTCGTGTGGTTATATTTAGGTTTTTTCCCTAGTTACAGCCCACCTCAGTGTTAACATTCAAGATAAAAACGTTTCTGACTTCAGTTTCCATAGACAGTCGGGTTTAAATCACAAGCATGTGTACAAGACCGTAAAATAATCATAAATGACTTGATGTTTGAACAGTACTGTAACTCCCCAAGTTGTATTAAACATAACAAAAATAAAAAGTACTAGTTTGAGTTTCATCCTTTTTAAAGTGAAACTTGGAAAAGGGCACTGAATCAGCCAGTCAGCTGGGGGGCACGGCAGCCTACAGGTCTACAGAAATCACTGTGTTAGTAGGCATGCGTTTTTTATTCTTTGACACCTCTGTGACAGGCCTCTTGCTATAAAGGCTGACGAAGAAATGTGATTTGTATTTTACCCTGTTACAAGTATTTTATTCATTGTTAGGATCTTAAAAAGAAAATTGGTTAGATTAAGCACGTGGACCTGACTGTCGGAAGCAGGATGAATCAAGGGATGGTGGTTACTGAAGACTTGGCGATATGTTGTGTCCTTAAGCCTGGTTGAGTAAAAGCTGATCTTGAACCTTATTTTTACTACCTTGGAAGTGAATCCTTTCATATAATTTTTTTCTTCCTCCAGTTAACCATAAACCTGATATCCTGATGTTGGATGACTTTGGGAAGTTAATACTGGTTTTAAATCTCTGCACCCCAGAACCTTGATACCACATCTGCATTTTTGCTTTATTGCTGTAGCGATCCCAGAACTGCTGATAGGTTTGAAAGTGTTCATTGAGATTTAGGGCTAGGTGAGGAATCAGTTAATTGCTTAACTCTTCAAGCTTCAGGTGGGGAAGCTGACAGTGTAGAATCTTCATGTTATCATTTTAAGAAAGTGTGATTTTTAAAAATCGTGTAACTGTCTGGTACCTTCTGAACTGTCAAAGCCAAGGAATCTGAATGGTGTATAAAAGAAAGTGGAAAGCTCTTATTTTACTAGAGGTCTGACATATTCATGAAGTGTTTGAGCTTTAAATCTTCCTGGCTTGACACCAAGGATGTTGTGACTCCTTGCGTACCTTCTGTTACTATTGTGGTGAAAATTGTGCAAGTTTCTGCCAAGCGTTAGGAGTTGTGTGAGGCCACTTTGTGCCCTTCTGACTGGATTGGGCCAAGTTATTTGTCTTTGAAGGTGCTCACTGCCCTGCTCTGTGTATTTTTATCAATTTCATTCAGGACTTTGTTTCCTAGTTTGCATTCTAGGTTTTCTTTTATTGTAAAAGGCTTTAACTTTTCCTGATGAAGTATAAGATATGAACTGTACAAAACTCTTTGAGGGTTGTAATACTATACTTGATGGAAAGGGTTAAAGGAAAGAATTAGATGTACTATAAAGCCAGTTCTGTAGGATTTTGCAGGTCACTGTCTACCTCTTTGTATGTACCTGTAGAACATGATTACCGTGTGTACATTCTTAACCTGTTGTAGCAGTTCCTGAGGGGGAGAAAAAGACACGGTTCTGCACTAATTTAATTTTAAATTTTCTCTTATGTGCATCAAAAACCAGCAATTAAGTGATAAATACATGAAAACTTAAAACAGACAGGTACCCTTTCTAGGCTCATAGGTGTGAGGAAATACTAATAAGTAAAAGCAGCTAAGTGCTCTTTGTGGATTCACGGAAAAACATGATGCTGTGGCTTGGCCTCAGCTTTCAGTTTGTTTGTTCTAGAAATTTGAAAGCTATCATAGAAATCCCAAATACAGCTCTGGATGAACTTAATCTCCAATTCTTACGTTGTTTCAGAGGTCTGCTATAAATGAAATGAGTTTAGTGTAAACATTCCAATAAAATACACACTGTAATGAACCGATGCTTTCAATAGAAACGTGTCACAAGTTTAGAGAGCTCCTGCTTCAAACTAAATGTTGCCCCAATGTGGTCCTGCTCTTATTGCAGGAAAATGTCACCTTTGCCTGAATAGCAAGAATAGGATGATCAGGATTGAAGCTTATGAAGAACATAATTATTTTGCCACAATGGTAAAGGTTGAATAGTTGAACAATCAACTCGTGTCTGCTGCTGGGAGGATGTGTACAGCTACATGGCTGCCATGCCAGGGCTTTGGATGGGGCCATGCATTCTGTTGTTTCAGCAATAACTTCCCCTGCCTCAGTTGATGAACTCTTCTTCATGCCTACCAGGATGCTTTTCAAATTCTTCATTTCTTCTGCTAGTGGCACAGTGACAGCTCCTGCAGATGGGGACTGAGTGTGGAGCAGTCACAGGGCACTTAAGCTGGCATTTGCACTGTCTAGGCTTTATTTAGTTGATACCTTTGCAGACATTGCAGTTTGCTTTCAAGTGAGCTGTAAATTTTGAGCTGCTTCATGAGGTGTTTAACTGAGTATGCTTGAGTAGAAACATAAAAAATGTTATATGCATATGAAAAGCAAAACCCAAACTGGTTGCACTTGCAGAGCAACACAAATTATTTTGATAATTCAGCGTGTGTTACCGAAAATTCACCTATTTATTATTTCAGTCTGATTCCCTAATTTTGTAACAGAGATGCCAAGACCTGGTTCTGCCTCTGGGTGCTGAGGTTGTTCTTTAAGCCATTCACACATCTGTGTTTATTTCAGTCTTCACAGTGTGGTGTAAACAAGAATAACTCAAACTTTATCCCTAAGTGAACGCTGCCAGAACATACTGGGCACTCAGATGCTGATCAGATGTGAGATTTTGCAGAGCTCAGAGTGAAAGTCAATTGGCTGAAATAGGCTGTTAAATGAGATGGAAATAGAAGTTGCAAGAACAAGGTTGAGCAAACTGTGAACTCGTTGAAGATTGCCTGTAAAAAGTAGTGCAAGAAACTGATAACGAGGAAATGTGCTGTTAATCCGTCAAAGAAATCAGTACATCAGTCTGTGCAGAACTTCAGTTTGAAATGCAGACTCTCCTGAAGATGCTGCTGCTTGTGTGGGTTTCTTTCTCAAGACCTGGCAAATAATGCTTGTAGTTCCCTGGATGGTTTTTCCTCATGTACCTCAGTAGTCACAAACAGGTAACTGAAGTAACAACTTTTCTGTTGCAGTCTGTTCATAACCATTTCATCCTTATTGTGCAGCTGCCTACAGCTTGGTCACCTGGCGAAGGTTTTGGTGACTTATTTTTAAATGCATGTTTTTAATGTGAGAATTGTAGTATGAACTTGCACTTGAAATATGAATGAATCATGATGAAAAATAGTGCCAGTGGTCAATATGTTAATCCTGTAATATTGTAATTTTGAATGTGATGCCAGCTGACTGTTTGTGTGTAAAAGAAAGTTGGCTGTTCCTTACCACATGGCCTCAGCTTAGTCCTGTGCAAACACGGCTTCATCATGAAGACCTTTGTATTTTGTTCTCAACTGAAGAATATCATAGTGAACTGCAGAGTCTTTTGAGGGGGTAAATGGTGGAACTGTTAGCACACACAGAGAGGCTTGATAGCTCTGTTATTATGTTATTAGAACTTGAAATTATTCACAATATTGTGTTTTTCATCCCTCTTCCTTAGCTCAGTGTGTATGAGAGCTGAGATGCTTTTCTAATGTGAATTTCACCCAAAGCGAAATAACTTTCTGTGAACAGCAGCTTCATATTACAGACAGTGGCCACTTCTACTAAAATAGGGACAATAAAGTGGTGCTATAAGGTTGAGATAAATCTTAGTGAGATCAATCAGTGCAGCATCACCAACGTGCCCAGTTGTGCGAGTAAAAGGTAAAACACCAGCATTGACTCCCAGCTTGCCAGATGATGAGGCTTGTACAGAAGTAGAAAGCAGATAACCTCTGCTGTTCGGTGTTACGTGGTTGACTTCACCACATACTGGCCAATAAAACTTCCCAGGTTCCTTGGTGGTGATTATGTACTTTCATTTAGCCCAGGTCTCAGTAGTGATCTGCTTAGACAGAGTTGATGCAAGGGCTATTTACATTGTAGTGAAATAGTAAATACCTTCAGTTCTACAAAACATGATTTCACGAGAAATGGTACCTGCATTCAACACTGCTTTGTGTAAGGAATTTTGTGTTTAGATGGGTAAGTTCAAAAACAGTCAGTGGGCCAACATGTGCTAGAGCAGTCTTAGGGTAACCCACAGTTTATTAGTGCTGCCCTGTTGGCTTTGTTCCTGTGTATTTCAAATCTATTCTAAGATCATCTTTTCTCTGCCTAATCTGGCTTTATTATGGTGCAAGCTGGAAGTCAGTGTTCCATATTTGTCATCAGGTAATGGGAGCTTCACATTGCAGCTCAGAGGAATTAACTTACTTGCACATTGGACTGCCAGTATTTTTGCCAGGACCAGAGGCAGTGGGCACAAATGGGAATACGGGAGGCCCTGCCTGACCACCAGGAAACACATTTTTACTGTGAAGGTGACAGAGCACTGCCACAGGGTTGCCCAGAGAGCTTGTGGATTCTCCATTCATGGAGACACCAAAAGTTACCCAGCTCTAGGTGGTCTTGAGCTGGGATGTTGGACCAGATGATCTCCAGAGGTCCCTTTCAGGATTAACCTTTCCATGATTGTGTCATCTCAATAAAGCATTGAGTTTGCTAAAGTTCATGTCAATTCACTTCAAAACCCTATTACATGGTACTTGAGCACTTCCTTCCTAGGTTTCATTTCAGTGGGGTATGGATTGCTCAGTTTTACATTGTCAGACACCACAAGATGAATAAATCCTGAGTTGTTGCTCTTTATAGGCACTGCATGACCACAACTTACCCTGCCCTTTTCCCCAGCACAGTCTTATGGCTTCCAAGATTCTAGTCTGACTAAGATAAACCATTCTGCTGTCACTATTTTGGAAGAGGCTTGTAGGACGCTGCCCTAACTGGGCACCTGCTGCAGAACTGACAGGTAAGGAATCCTACAGGCTGGAATGGGAAGCGTTGCATGAAGATACGTAGTGCAGCATTGCTAACCCTTCAGAAATAACTCTGCTGCGTGTTAAGAGTTTCAC
Source organism: Upupa epops (assembly GCA_013397515.1). Classification (NCBI taxonomy): domain Eukaryota; kingdom Metazoa; phylum Chordata; class Aves; order Bucerotiformes; family Upupidae; genus Upupa; species Upupa epops. Next base: position 125,140 of record VZRI01008227.1, read on the forward strand.
AATTCCACAGGAATGCTGCTTTTTTAATTGGAGAAATTTGGATTATGCACAATCTAGGAAGTTTTCCTTGAAATTAGAGTCCCTCTTAGTTTTTGGAAGGTCCAAAAGAACCTCAAACTAGGGAGGTCATCACATCTCAGCTATATATACATTCATATGCTTCTGTCGTATGAAGCTTATGCTGATTTTTCTTACAGCTTTCTCAAGTTTTACAGTTTTATCTTAGGCTCTGCTTATGCACAGTTTTGCTACTTCAGAACAAACTTCAAGGAAATATTTTCAAATTGAACTAAATAAAACTATATAAGTGTCTCATCTCTGATTGTGTAACTGTAAACTTTTCTGCACCATATGTAGCTCAGTGATGCCCTGGCTTGTATTACAGTAGTAGAGCAGTGCTGGTGCTGCTGAGCTCGGTGAAACAAGTAGTCTTCTTTCCAGCAGACTTTTAAATTCACTTCAGACTTTCATAAGTAAGCGGTAAGTTTCTGTGAGAGCTGAGCTCATCCAGAATTTTTAGAACCTGATATAAAACTGTGACTTTCAGTGCTAAGTGATGCAACTGTTGAGCTGCCAAGTTTCTTAAGTTTTTTTTGTTAATTAGTAAAACCATTACCTCTAGGTAAAAGAGATGACGAGGGTTAAAGGTTATTCCCTTGCTCCTTAACAAGTTGTGTTTTCATGAGCTGTTCTTAGCACAGACCGCTCAGGAAATCAGGGAGACAACGATACTATTCCTTGGGTGTGTGCAAGCTGCTCAGCGTGAACACGCTAAAAGCAGAAATTTGAGCATCTGCAGCATTCTGCTGCAGTGATAGCTACACATGTAGGATGGAGAACTGTGAAAATCCCTGGCTGATTAGCCAGTTACTCTGGTGCTGCAGATTCCTTAACTTGGGAATGTCAGTGACCAATACACAGGAGGGGGCTGTATTCAAAAATATGTCAGCACATTGCTGTTTCTTACAGGATGTGATGTCCTTGCATGACTGCAACCCCAGAGGTCACAGATTTTGCTAGAGCAGAATGTACTGTACCACCTTAACTGCTCTGTGTGATAGAAGCCCAAGTGCTGATAAGTTTAAGGCTTTGTTCCATTCTGCTGATGGAATCCAAAGTTCTTTGAAATTGTAGAGAGCGTTTTCTACTGAAAAAGTAGATTCTGCTTTTGCATTAAATGCTCAGCTTCACATCTGGGGATGACCTGCAGCTCAACACTTTTTATTAAATTTACAAAGTGCTTCAGCATTTCAGTGTCTTCAGCCCTTGCTTAAGCTGCACAGATGAGATCTTTGTCCTTTCTGTTTAAATGATTCAGACATGCTCCATCAGTTCCCAACTCCTGAAGAACTAGTTTCACTTCTCTACGATGAAGCTTTATGGTCCAAGCAAAGCCAAGAAATAAATATGTCCCTTGATCGAAGTGCTGTCACTAGTAGGGATTTATTATGGAGCCTCTAGTAACTGCCGCTGTTTCTCTTGGGGTTTTATCTGTGTGTGATGCTAGCAGAGAAATATTAATACGGTCACATTCCTCATTCTGCGCAAGATTCTATCTTCAGATGCCCTGTACCTTAGAAACTGAAAGATGTGAAGCAGATGTAGAATGGTTTTCATAGTCTCATCAAGAAGATGAAGTGCCTTGCTGGCTCAGTCCAAGTGGTCTTTGCCCTTCTACTTCTGAGGAACTTATTTTTCCTTTTGAACCTTAATTTGGTGAAGTTCATGCTTTCCCCAGAGTACTTCCTTGCTTGGCAGCCATGCAGCAATGCCAAGGTGACAGCTGGTTTACTCTTTGATGGTTAATTGTTAAAAATACGCTTTAAACCTTGTGCTTTAAACCTAGCAACAGCTACTTGTGATTCAAATACATTATGGTCTTTGCTGTGGTAGCTGTTGTGGCTCTGTGTGCTGTTGGGGCAGCTTGGAGCACATCTCACAGAACAGTTCTGCACTGGGAATTCATCAGGGCAGAGGACTCTTACAATGCCTTGTGATACTTGAGGGAGGCTGGGCAGAGGAGAGGCCTTCAGTTTTCTGTGATCATAGCACCATGCATACAGGGTGGTGTGCTGTTCAGGCACGATGCAACTGTTCTCTTCAGAACTGAAAGTTTAGCATGCTGCCAGCATTTTAGGATATTTCAGATGGATTTTGCTTGGCACCGAGTCCACTTTGAGCTTTACTTTAAAGCTTTATCGTATTAATGCAGGTAATTTAAAGCCTATTACTTTAAAGAGAACTGTTTGCTGTGTTCCCTCTTAGAAATCTCTCGTTCGGCGCTAGCTGCTAGGATGTGTTCAGGTCTAACAAAGTAATTGCTGTTAATCATAGGAGGGTTTATGTAGGGTAGAAAGGTTGGAATTAGTATCTTGTAGTGAAAGAAGCCTGAAATGATGTAGAAGTAGAGTCATACTGTTAATAAATAATCTCAATAATCAAATTATTTAAGTAGTTGAATGGATGGTGAATGATTGTTGTGCAGCACCACCATGTGGGCTTACTGGCTGCTTTGAGGGGTTGACTTCAAAACCGCATCACCTTGATTTGGCTAAGCTTCTGTTGCTGCTGTGGGCTAGTTGCCAAAATCTGGCTCTGTTCTTCTTCTTCAGTAAATCTGTGTGGCTAGGAGTGAGAAGGTAAAATACTGGCTGTTGCAGAAACCAGAGAGACTGTGCCAAGTGTTTGGCAGTCTTAGTCTTCCTGTTTGCAGATAAGATGGGAAGAGGAAGAAAAGCCTAGTAATAAGGTTTTTTCATCACTGCAGTCTGTACTGTTACACGTCTGTTATGCTATTTAATACCAGCACTTGAGAAACGGCTCTGCTTTTGTGGTCAGTGGGCTGCTACCCATCATGTCTGCTTTACAAAGGAAGTAACCAACCATCTGCTGAGTATCTGTATTGTAGTGTAGAGAACAGACCTGAAATTTGATGTGGAAAACTGCACCTTGGGGGGAGGGAAGATGAAGGAAATGGGATTAATTAGCAGCACTTTTAATAGGACCCAGATACTAAGTTGTGCAACCTTGAAGTTTGCCTCCTTCCAGCTCCTTCTGATAAGGTAAATGTTACCTCTGTTGTGAATGTTGGTGGTTGTGTGTTGTCATTTTCCTCTGTCATTTCTGAGCCAGAGCTGTTCTGCAGCAAAGCAACCCTGAAGGGTTCAACCTGCCTGTGGCTTTCCAAAGTAAAGCTTTCTGTAACAAATGGCGGGGTGTGCTCAGCTTTCTGATGATCTGACCTGAAGATGATTCTAAACTGGTAAATTGTTGTACAAAGTCACTACCTGAAAAGCACAGGGAGCTTTTCATCCCCTGTGCTGCCCCAGTCAGCGCTTTGCAGGCAGACTTCCTCCCTGCAGACCTTTCCTAGAGCAACATGGGCTCTGAAACGTTTCTCCGTCTTCTTCCCCAGCTTCAACCCTGGATTGTGTTAAACCTCTCCATCACTGCTGTACTCACTTGTTATTTGCAGTCAGACGTGTTTGTGGAGAAGGAATGGTTTTATTGCAGGTGGGGGAGCAAGGAATGCGTGTGTCAGGCATAGAGCTCGTTTGGGGCCTGAGGGGCTGGAACAGGGACTTTGGGTAGTTACTTTGCGTGTGAACTCTGGAAGAGGGCAGACTGAGTTCAAGATGTGTAATTATGCTTTTAGGTAATTATTTATGCTTTTAAAAATATAATTACAGTAATTTTCATTATGATTGAATAAATGTAATAGGAATAAAATGGTCCTCTGACTGGCTACTTGTTCCCAGAGCACTTGCTGCAAGTGCAAGCAGATTCATTGCAGAGGTTTTAAAATTACAAAAATCTTAGACTTCTGCAGCGTTTTCTAACATTTGTGGAGACTTCTGTGCAGTTCTTGGTGTCACTAGGACAGCATTTCACTCCAGTTGGGTTTTTTTCATCTGTAGCTCTGCCCCTTTTAAGCAGTGATCTGTTACCTGTCTGTTCCACAGCGGCCGTGCTTCCATAGCCTCAGTGCAGCCACATCGAGGGCAGTGGGTTCCTGAGTTCCATCAGTAACCTGGTGTAGTGTGCAGGGAGCCTAATTACTGCAGCAGCGCTAACATGAGGAAGATGAAAGGTTGCCTTGGCCATGCGCATGGGCAGGCCTAGGAGATGATGGTGCTGTGTTCGCTTTTAAAACACACAAAGCAAAGTGACTTGGGGTCTTTGGAGCAGAACTGCACCTAATCCACTGTACCAGAAGTTACTGAAATCAAAGGGCTTTTTAATGTTCTTGGAACTGCTGGCTTTTAACTGCTGAGATAGTAACATCTTAAAATCTTCAGAGAAGTCTGTGTGGGAACACCAAAGTGGTAAGAATGGGTGGAGAAACGGATTTTTCTAGTAATTTAAAGTCTTATTCTGGTTTTCTTCTCCAAGCTGTAATTATGGGTACTTGAGATGAGAAGCTGCTGTATTTTCTGGTTTGCTGAAAGTGTCACAGTTAATTACTGTCTCTTTATTTTTTCAGGTTACTATTAGACTCTTAAAATGCAGATGAAGACTGGCTTGTGCAGAATCCTTCTGCTACCTTACACAAAAGGAAATCCTAAACCAAGCTGAAATGCAAGTAGTACGAGGTATGTATTAGGATATTTGGCTTCATTCTGCAATTACTGAAATGAGTAGCTCTCTTTTGTCACATTTGCCATTTGATGTAGAGTAGTTCTGCTGCTGCACTGCACCTAATACCCTTAGGTAAGGTAATTGCTCGTGTCATTCCTGGCCTACCTGCCAGAGTAGAGACTTAAAGTCTGTGTGTACAGGCTCTTGCAGACAGCTCCAAGTCTGGCCAGCTCTAGTGCTTCCTACATCCAGCACAGCTCCTGTACATGCTGGTCTCCGAGGTCATCTACCCTCAGTGCTGGGAACATCTTGGGGGCACTGAACAGATACAAAGCTTCTAAAGGGAGATTTCTGCAGCTTGGTTTGGTAGTTTTGATAGTTGTGAAGTTACTATTTAAACACTGACTGTTTGACTGGGATACATGAGTTCTACTGAAAAAGCAAGAGGAATTTGTGTTAGTTCTCCTCTGGGTGTATTTGTCCTAGTAACTGCTGCACTCAGAGCTGTTTCCACAGTTGTGTTCACAGAAAATAGAGAACTGGTGAGAAATCAAGATACTTATAAATGACACATGAAAACTTTGTGATGTTCACAGGGAACCTTCCATGTTCTTCCCACTGCCTATCCCTGGGAAGACTGTCTGTGATCTTTATTCCCTCTCGTTTGACACACACATTTTAAGTTTTCACCCCACGCTTTCAGGTGGAATGGCACTAGCTAGCTCCTTCAGCCTTTTCTAATACGAAAGGTGCCCCCAGCTGCCTTGTGTTTACTGAACTCAATCCAGATAGTCCTTTTCTCTTGTACCTCAGAGTCCAACATAGGTCACAGGGTGCAAGATGTCTCAGCAATGCTGAGTGAGAGGAGAAAGATCACCTTTCTCCATCCACAGGCCACTTTCTTTGTAATGCAGGGCAGGATGGCATTGACCGTCTCTGTGTTCGGGTCTAGTTCTTTGCTCATGGTGGTTCTTGCACTCAGGGTTCACCAGGACCCCCCAGGTTCTTACATGCAAAGCTGCTTCCCACCATTTGGCCTCCATCTTGTCCTGGTGCTGGGGTTATTCATCCCTGGGTGTGGGATTTGACATTTCCCTCTCTTGAACTTCACAAGATCCTGTGGACTCATTTCTCCATCCTGTTGCGGTCCCTCTGGATAGCAGTGTGACCTTGTGGCCTATCAGCCTCTCAGCTTGTGCACTGTCCCACCCCACCGTGTACTTACAGAGCCCATACTTTTGTCTGCTTGTCAGTGAAGATCTTGCAGGAGACATTGTCAGAGGCCTTCCTGAAGTCAAGAGTCACCTTATCCCAGCAGGCTGAAAGATTGGCAAACGACCCCTTTGTAAATTCATGCTGACAACTCCATGTTACCTTCTTGTCCTTCCTGGGCTGGAAGTCATTTCCAGAAGTAGTTGTCCTTCCTGGGACACATAGTTCCCTGTTCCGTCCTTCCTGCTGTTCTTGAAAATCAGAGTGACACTTGCTTTTTTCCAGTTCCATGCCCCTTTGGCCAGCAGCTCGTAACTGCCTCCCATCAGGCCCAGGGCATGTGACTCGTGTCCAGCTTACTTGTTCCCTTGCCTGGCACTGTCACTGATTTGATTTGGGGTGGGAAGTGGGGGCTGAGGCAGCGGGAAAATGATGGGCGCCGTGTTCTGTGGCTTTGACTTGCCCTTTTGCCAGGAGTTTCCTGTTTTCTAGTTGTAGCAAAAGCACAATAATCGTAACAGAAAACCCAGCACGTGGCCCTGTGTAATCCACTCAGGGCTGTGGATAAGCCACAGGCATCTGTACACAGCAGCTAAAAATGCCAACACACTTTTATCCTTCCAGAGTTTGACTGAGAATAGGTTTTCCTCTCCAGCAGATGATGTGTCCTGCTCACGTAGCTGTTGGGAATCCAGGCACCTCGCTTGTCCTGCCCCTTACACCGAACTGCCAGCAGCCTTGGCCCTTGGCTGCTGTCTGGGACATCTTGGAATTCTTCAGTCCTTGATTTGCAGTTTCCTTCCTGCGAAGGGAAGAGCAGATGGCGCAGGGTTCCTTGGACATACAAGTGTTTCTTTGACTGGCTGAAGAAGGACTCCTTGTCTCAGCACAAGTGATAAATCCTGTCTCTTTCCCCACTCTTCACTTGTGTGTGCTTCAGTCTGCAGCGTGAGCCCTGCTGGCAAAGCCTAATGAAACTGCGTTAAGGGTCGAGGGAAGATGGGATGACTCTGAGATGACAAATTGAGGCGATTGCAGAGTGTCTGGGGCTGTGTGTGCAACAGCAGACAGAAAAATTCCCGTTACAAAAGTTAACATCTACTTGGATCTACCTTAATTTCTTGCCTTCCCTTCCTGGGCTCTGAAAATCCTGTGTGTAGTGCTTGTGTGCTAGGGGAAGCCACGGGGCTGCAGTGGCATTTGTAGTGAGTCAGGCTGCCTGCTGCTGGAGTTCTGGGAAAACAGTGGGGCCTTCCAGGGAAGCCTTGGCATTCCCAGCTCTTCACCCAGTTGTATTTGCTACCACACTGCCCCGTGGATTGCTTTTGTCGTCTTTGCTGTGCTATGGCTGCAGAGGTGGGTGTTAGAGGAAGCCACACTGAACGCTGTCCTGTAACTTCAGCCTGGATCATATATATTCCTGACCGTGTTCTCCATCGCATGAGGTGTCAATGAAGACCGTTGGTGGTTGCTCACCCTCAGGCGGCTTCCTGCTGAGCCAGGATCGTGTGTGTGCACCATGCAGCTCTTTGAGCTGGAATTACAAGGACCATCGTGGTGAGAACACAATCTTGTCACAGAATCACAGAATGCTTTAGGTTGGAAGGGAACTCCCCTGCCATGGGCAGCAATACCTCTCCCCAGACCAGGTTGCCCAGAGCCCCACCCAAACTGGCCTTGAACAGTTTGAACTCCAGAGCCTTCTCTTCTTCAGCTGAGCAGCTCCAATTCCCTCAGCCCATCTTCACAGGAAGACACTGATGCTGCCCATTAGAGCGCTGAAGTGTTTGTGACTTCCCTGATGCAATCAGTTTTCTTGCTGCTGGGTTATCAGTTTGTTTGTGCTGTTTTTGTGATTGACACAGGTTAATCTTCATTGGTCCTGGTCCCGTAGGCACAAGAATAATGCTTTTACTTAACCAACCAGTAGCACCCACCCGAGGAGCAGTGAGGGATGAACTGCTGACTCTCACTTCAGTTGTGCTTTCTCCTTACACACAGCTCTGCCCTGCACGGTCTCACTGAATTTGGCTGTTGACAACACTGGGGAGGGACCAGCATGGAACTGGTGTGACTGCAAAAGACGTGTCAGAGGAGTCAGAATGGGCTCCGCGGGCTTCAGGATGCCTTCTGCTGTGCAAGGACATGGAGTTGCAGCTGTTGTGATGGCACTGTCCAGTCTCCAGCAGAGAAGGTGGGATCCAGTGTTAAAGTGGAGCATTCAACTGGAAGGCTGGTGTTGGCCAGCTGGGGTGTGTAACTGAGGGCTTGGCTACACTCTCCTAGGAGATCCTCTGTCCAGAAACACCAGTTCTGGGAAGCTGTGTTGAGTAAAAGATTAAAGTTTGTATTTTACTGCCGTAAACGACGGATGACAGTAGTGCTGCTGGGCTAGATGATTTGGTTTAGACTGAGCAAAAGCCCTCAGAGGTTAATGAAACGAGCAGGAAAATACTTTTAAGCACTAAATTATGTGACGAAAGATAGGAAAGGGGTTAGTTTTGTAGTAACAGAAGCAGGAGTGTGGATTGTGATTGAGGCACCCAAGTATTGAGTTCCCTAGAGAAACGGGTGTGAGCAGCAACAGCTGAAAAGGCCTGGAAAGAAATGTTAACAGAGGAGAGAAAGTGTCTGTGGGGTTCAGTTGGAGTTGGAAGTCTGATTGAAATGCCCAGAGAAGAGATTAAAAACAAGGGCTGTAACTGAAATGAGTAATGAAAAATAAAGTTTGATGTGATGCCACTTGACCCCTGCACTGTAAGGTACCACTGGGGTGTGCTCTCAGCATCTTCACTTGATAAAACTATCAGCCCCTGAGGAACAGGCTGTTTGTTTGTTTTCTGTTGCCTGGAATAACAAGGCAGTACATGTGAATCAAGAGCCTGATGGGAACCTCAGCCAGCTGAAACAAGGCCCGTGCCAAGGCCTGCGGTGGGTATTGGATTAACTGCATGCAACTGCACAGCCTGGGCACAGCCTGGTTGCAAAGCAGCTTTGCCAGGAGCTGGTCTGGGAATCCTGAGTGAAGATGAGGGTGTCCACTGCTGTTCTGGGCTCCATCGGAACAGCTCAGCTGTGCAGGGGCTGGGGAACCAGCGTCCTCTCTGTCCAGCACGTCGGAGCTTGGAATGCAGGGGCCAGCGTTGGGCTCTTCAAGACGAGATGCACATGCGATCAGCGCAGTGGAGGGCACACACACGGCCACTGAACACTTGGTCTGTGTGAAAGCTGGAAGTCTTCAGCTGTGTGATGGGCGCGGACAAAGGAGGAGCTGGACTCACGGAAGCAGTGCCCAAGAGTGGGTCAGCACTTTGAGTGTGTGTGCACACGCTGCATCAAACCAGCAGTAAACACCGTGCAAGTCCTTGCAGTCTTGCTGTGCTTAATTGGTCTCCTAGCACAGTGAAACCACGAGGAGGTCCTGGTAAACTTTTTGTTTCCAGAAGGGTGGATGCTGGGGACCTGGGGTGAGGGTTGTGGGGGTGATGTTCACTAGTGGCTTTAGGGATCTTGATCCTGCTGTTTCCAAGACTCAGAACTGTTCCAGTATTAAGACAGTAATGCTGACAGATCAGAAAGGCAAAGCACAGCACAAATGCTTCTGCTGCTCCTGAGGAAACTTCTGCAGCCAGGAAGTCTCAACCCAGTAAAACCTAACTGTACCTCAGTGCAGCCTTTGCAGGCTGAGGCTCCTGGCCATCACTGGTTTTGACAGTGAAAGCAGCTTCCCCCCACCCTCTGGGTGACTGTGTGCAGTGTACAACGCGCAACCACAGGAACAGACCCCACAGGGCTTCCCCAAATTCAGTCTCTCCCCTTGCTCTGCAGTCTGTGCCAGTGCCAGCCTTTGTTATTTGTGATACAGCTCAGACTGTCACCACCTGGGCAGTTCTGTCCTCCAGCTCTGGTTGTACCCTCTGTGCTCCTGGCACATGCACAAACAGTTCCAATGGATCCAGTTCTAGGGTGGGCAGTGGTGGCCCAGGGCAGGGACCACATCTTCAGTTCACAACCCCCGCAGAGCTGCACCTGCTAAGGCTGAGCGAGCACCAAAGAGGAGGGGGGCAGTGGAGAAAGACTGACCCATCCACTTCAGATGAGCCAGAGTTGTTCCTCAGTGTTCAAATCGTGTAGTGGGGAGGGAAATACTGACCTGTAGCGCTCCTGACAGCTGGAACTCCAGAGAAACGGTTGACTTGAAATGGAAAAGAACTCTGGTCCCTTCCTTCTGGCTGCTGTACTTGAGATCCTTGCGGTTAGCGTTGGGGTTTATGGGATCCTTTCTAAATTCTTTCTGCTGCCTCTGTTCTGCTCAAATTTGTATCCCATGCTGTCTTTTGTCTGCTTTTAGTGTTGTTTTCCTAACCCCTGCCTTTGCCTTTCACTCAGACACTTCCAAGACAAGTTCTGAAGTCAAAGTGTTTTACCTGTTTATGGGGGCCAGAGAAAAGCTGAGGACTGTAAAAGCAGGGACGGGTTCTCAGCGGATGGCCATGTTCAGAGAACAGGGGCTCAGGAAACGGTTCCAACAAACTGTTACAGCTCCCAGTCACAGAGACAGACTCCACCCAAAACTAAGAGGAATGAACGGTGCCAGGACAGCATCACAAGGCCTAAAGCTCTGGCTTTTATTGTAGCTACTCTTTCCATCCTTTCTCCATCAAAACCTTTTTCCTAGCAGGTGGATAAAGGCCATTGTAATGAAATCAGACAAAAACCAGCTTCAAGCATCTCTGAATTTAATATCACCAACTAGAAGAGGAAGATGGTTGCAAAGTCCATCCCTCAGAAAATGCATTGTGAACCCAAGTTAATTACCATGTCCTGTAAAGTCCCCGCTCTCTCCCAAATGCCACAAGGCAAAAAACCCCAAACCAAAACCAAGCCCCAAACTCAAGTCTTTGACAACCTACTTGCTATGTCAACTCCTGGAGCGTGACTAGACAGTTTTAGGTTAGACTGTACGACAGTGTCTACGAAACAGCTACACTTTATGGACATCGGTTCAAAAACCTTCTGCCCCACCCTGATCAGGTTGAACATTCAGGACTGGCTGTGCAGAGCTCAACACACACCCAGCCCGTACCACCAGCAGCCCAAGGCAGGGGGAGCTGAGGAAGGGGCAGTCCCGTATGTGAAAAAGCATCACTGCAACACCAGGAAACACAACAGTCTGCCTTCCTTGGTCACCTTGCAGGGCTTTGCACAGTGACTAACAGCTACAGTCTCCAGTGCTGGCAGTGACCCGCAAGCCAGAGCTTTCCATGCACATCAGGAGTTCACGCTGAGATAGTGAGGTATCTAACAGAGGTCACAGAGGTGGAGGTACTAAGTCTGTTCAGAACTCAGACTTGTGAATGTCTTGTCAATACTGTTTGCAAACAGACAGGCGACTACTCTATAAGTCAGAAGAGAAGTGAGTGTCTGGCGTGTTGCTGTTCTAGTTTTACAGCTTAAAGTAACATTCCACAAAATTGAAATGCTGTGCTCGTTACCCACTCGACTGGCATCTCTTCAATCGCAACGTTTTCAACTCTCAAACCCCCAAATTCAGAAGCAGTTAGCTGAAGTTTGTATTAAAAAGTCACAGTTCTTAGAAGGATCCTTCGTACATTGGCACCATCCTGATGGTGAGCACTCGGGTACGTTACCAATTCACCCACAAGTTCTGCTAATAGAGGCACATGGTGGCATGTAAACTGCGTGTGGCAACCAGAACAGCAAAGGCACAAGCTGGACGGGGAGGGGGGGGTTTGCCTTTTTGTTGCTTTTTACTTTTTTTACTTTCCAAGATGTTGGTTAATTGACAAAGAAAAAATACCCTACACTTCATGCAGAAGTATTACAGTTGTATTTTACAGCACAGGACCGTTACAGAACTGCTGCCGTCCGAGAGAAGGGGAAGTTTAAATAGTCATAAGGAAAAGGTAGCAGCTCTTTGCACTGAGGAACTGCATTTCTGATTGGAAGGCTGTTACGTGTTCTCATCCGTCAGGATGAGTATCTACTGGGTATCTACTTGTCTACAGACTGCACTGCCTGCACGTTCCCCGCTTCACCGTTTTCAACTCAGACTTGTTTTGCCACGCGTGGCACACAGCTAAGAGCTCCAAACCTGCGATGGAGCTTTTCTGACAAAACCCACCGCTACACCCAATAAAGAGACTGCAGTCCTCTGCCCGCTGAGCCTGTTCCGGTGCTCTTGCTCGCACCCACAGAGCTCACCGAGTTTGATCAAAGGGAATCAATTTAAGCTTAGGGGCCTCAACTGGAGACAGCAGCAGCAACAGTATCAAACCAGAAGATGCAGCCCGCAGCGATTCATAGTTAAATTGAACGCAGTGACTTCCAAGAGTCATTTCTGCCCACGGCTCCAAGAAAACAACAGTTCTGCATTTTACATAATAAAAACGTTACAGTTAGACAAAGTAGAAAATGTTTAGTTTACAAATTGAAAAGATCTATTAAACAAGACATCTTCCGCAGTCACCTTAAATAGTCCCTATTCGCACCGTTCCACATTGTGGAAAAGCTGAAATACGCAGCCTGGACTCTGCAAGTCAGTGGAAACCACAGTCGCGTGTATTGGCACAAATACTTACACCCACAGCTGTACAACGTGAAAAATGCCGACACCCCCGTCCCACCAGCGCTGTCAGTGCGTTCTGCTGCTCTCCAGCACCTTCCTACGTGGCTGCCAACGCCTGACAGCGAGACAGGAACTTAAAGAGTGTGGTGCCAAGAAGTTCCAGACTGCTTTGTCAGTCTCTCAAGAGAGGAATCAGAAGTATGCCCAAAGCAAGTGACAGTCTGCTCAGCGTGCTGCAGCCGGGGTCACTGCAGCTGCACTCTGTATGCCCCTATGAGCAGCTTTACCTGAGAAAGCAAACAGAAAGATGGTTTATGTCTCACTGCTTCAATAAACACTTCTTAGTGTAAGAAGAGCATGAGCAAAGACAACCAACCGCCAGTGACTGAGACAGGAAAAAAGGAGGGGGTTTGCTCTCTGTTTCCTAGCCCTGCTAACTGCAGGTGCAGAGTAAACGGGAAACACTACTGCTTCAGCTCAAGTGTGAACCAGACAGCTCCAGCTGACTACCAGTGCGATTTCCACCCCGCCCAACCCCATTTTGGTTTTTTTAAACATTTAAGGGTGTAGGGTTTAAAACTTAAGATCCAGAGAATTTACTGCTGTTGAACACAGATAAAATAAAAGCTACTGGAACAGGACCTGCTATTCATCTTGCAACATGCAGCGGGATCAGTGCCCCAGGCACCTAGAAAATCTACCGGACTGCCAGCACAGCCACTCTCAAAGCAGCTACACGTCCTCCTAGTAAATGCTTCCCTCCTCCTCTACAGTGGCAAAAGACTGACCCTGTGTGCAGCTGTTGGTCACCAAATTCACTGCACAGACAGGAAAAACGTTCAGCTGAGCTGCACCATGAGTGTATCCTGCTGCACGAGTATTTCCCGGTGACAGCACTAACACCCCAAGACTCCTCAGTTCTAGCAGGGCCGTAGGGCAGAACTGCAGCTGACAGAACTGGGATGAGGAATCTGCGGCAAGTCCTTCGTTGTACATCTCCAACATATGGGTAGGAGGATTCAGACTATGGAAGAGCTGCTGTACAACAAATCAACGCGCACATTCGGGGTTGAGAACATTCTGTACCTTGGCGGTGGGAGCTTCTGCCAACCGTATAAAAAGCTTGTTAAGGCCTGCAGTTGGGCTGAAGGAATAAATAAAGTGACTGTCCTAAAACAAAGTAGAAAAGGGACAGAGTTAAGGGCAGGAAACGTCTGTACAGCTAACTAACAACGCTGTATTCCCACTACGTGTTTTGGAAAGACAGTTGTGTACAGTGCAAAGAACCTCTAGTGCAACCACAGAGAAAACAAGAGGACTTGGAGATTGTGCTGTGATGTCCCTGCTGGATTTTAAGAAACAATGAAAAACATTCCAGGTTGTTAAATGTTTAAGAATTCAGGTTGGGTGATGAAGTGCTGAGAACTGAGGTTGACACATGGATGATTCCTTTTTCCTGTGAGAGACTGCCAGTGTCCAGATTCTCATGGGGGAGTGTGGAGAAAAACACTCCCCTCTTTGCTTTTCCAGAAGCAAACAAGAGAGAGTGTGGATAGGATGGCAACAGGGGAGAAGTTGTTCAAGCAGCACCACACTATAAAAGGGAGCCTGTCTGCTGAGACCCCCAGGGTGATTGTGCAGTCTCTCTAGACTGGACCCTCCTTCTCCCTCAGGCTGCTGCAGACAATGGATTTGACCTGGATAATGATGTGAACTCCAAGTGCAATGGATATTTTCTGTGATAGACTTGGCTGGGTTTCCCTTTTGTTATGGACTCCCTCATTACCTTTGGGTGTTCTGTCAGGGTATTTTTGGTCAGAGGTGCTCTCCTTTATCACCGTGGTGATGGGTTATGTACATTTACCCTTACACTGTACAGAAACCAACAGTAAACTGTGCTTTCTGCTCGTGGCCCTGCCCCTTGGGCTGTGTTACAGACTTGCCAAAACAGGCGAAAATTTGTGAGGCCAGGTGAACAAGAGCTATGAAACAGCATTCAGCTCTGAACTGTTGTCTGCCTGTCCAAACCCTGAGCTCTGAAGTCACAGAGCCACAAAAGGGCTGAGGCTGGGAGAGACATCTCAGGTTCACCTGGTCCAACCCCTCCTGGTTCTAACAGGCCACCAAAAGCAGGCTGTGCAGCACATTCTCTGCCTTGTCGGTAAAGCAGGGTTCAGTACACACCTGCTTCGTAAATCGCTCCAAATACAAGCAAGTTTCACTTAAAAAACCCACCCTGTCGCAACAAAAAAAAGCTCAATAACAAGACTCCAAGTCCAAATGGAGGTACTGGGATTTCCAGAACTGCTCCACAAAGACTTTATAAAGCAAAGCAGTTTTACAATTAGGTGAAAAAGATTTACCAAGAATACAGGGAGCTGGAATTTGTCGTTTAAAACCACAGCCTGTACACTGCATGGTCCACAGAGGCGGGCGATGACTTCTTTTCCAAAGAAATTTGCATGGAAAACAAAGAGAAGAATTCCAGATCCTGAAAGGGAAGTCACATTAATCTGACATGAGACACCACCTAGAACCACCACATCCACCGGACCGTTGAAGAGAGTCAGCTATCAGTGAATATTGTGCATAAATGTTGTGTAAATTAAACCCCAGCTGAGCATCAGATACCACCAGGGAAATCCAATCCACCAAGCTCCAATCCACCAAGCCAGTGGATCTCAGCTCAGACCACAACCGACCTGGCCCCTCCCTGTGTTCAGGTCTTCTGGCAGCAAAAAATACTTGTATTGTGGCTATGAGAAAGGAAAGCAAAGTGGACGCTGGGGGAGGTTCACCTTGTGGTTTGGGAGCAGCGAAAAGGTTACTGAACTTCATGTGATTTGGGTTGTCTGTTTTCTTGGCAAGGACAGTGGAGCTCAATCAAGGAGGGATCTTTATGGTCTATGCTGAGATTCACTCAGCAACAATCTTCAATACCCACAAAGGCCTGGTTTTAATCATCAACCACAGTGACAGTGGTCTCTTAATTCTACAAAGGGTTCCTGTAACCAAGGACTGGAAGTCACAACTGTTCAGAACAAGAAATGGGGCAGATATAAGCACTTTCACTCTGGGCTGAGCTGCAGTAGATACTGCAACACCGTGGGTACTGCCCTGGTGACACCCCAAAGAGAACAAAAACGCCTGACTAAGCCAAGTGTCAGAGATCAGGATCTGTGCTCCTGCAGGAATGAACAAACACCCCTAGGTATCCCAGGAATTAAATTCCCAGGTTCTCAAAAGGCTCTGTGGGCAGGACCACAGCTGAGTGACACCAGTTTCTTTTTCTGTCCCACTTTGAAACTGCATTTCTGTCACACAGTGCTGTGACTGCACTGCAGCACTGCGGTGCGCTGGGTACTGTCTGCACAAGATGACCCGCTGGGAGGTTTTTGGGGTGTTAAGATTTTTCTCAATGATTAAATCTAAGGTAAGCAATCCTTCCCTGTGTTACCCAACAGTCACCAGGGGAAGGAACAGAAGGAAACAGCTGGGTGTGAGGCAATTAAAAAAAACCCTTTTAAAAAGTTACACACAGACCCCACCCACGATGCATCCAGTCACTGCTGCTCTCCCCATGCTCCCTAATCAGAGGGTCCCTCATGAACTGCAGGTAAGCCCTAAGAAACAGCTGTGCCATAGCAGACACAGGAAAAAGGCAGGTCCTTAACACTGTCCTAGAGGTTTGTTTTAAAACAAGCAAACCCTCCCCCCCACACACACCTCTCCTACCTTCGTGCACGCTTTGTGGGGGGTTATAGTTAAAGTCTGTAGAGAAGTCCGGCCCTTCACAAAGACGGTGACATGCAATTGGAAAGATTGGCTCCAGCAAGGCAAGCCGAGCTTCAAAGTAATCCCTGATGGTGTCTTCTGCTACTCTAGAGAGCCTGAAAGAGCAAACACATGAGGCCTCTGTTTCTGCACGGGTGAACCCCAGGTCCCAGCACTTGGTTAATAAAACATTTTATCAGCAGCCTGTGAAATTCATCTGCAGGGTCCACAGCACTGGAGAGCCGAGACAAATACAGCAGCAGCAGATGAAGAATAAAAACGCCAACCACCCACGTATTTTGGACATGTTCCCAAAACATCAATCTGTACCCAGTGCTAAACCGGAACAAGGAGCTCCCCAGCAGGGCTGATCTACCAACCTGACTGCAACAGGACACAAACCAAACCAGTCACTGTAGGATCTTACTGGTAATGCTACAGAAAGCGTGCAGTTCCCCACTAAATCTCCCAGCAGTGCAATGAGAAAGGAGCAGTACAGCCATTGATCAGCCAGACCAGAGGTTTTGTTTGTTTTGGGGACAGTGGGAGGGTAGGTTTACTTCAAAGGAAGACCACATTAACTCACTGTATCCTTTACAGGCAACAACCCTCTTGACCAAGCTGTTTGGACACAAAGTGCTTTGGCAAGGCAGAGGTCCTGGCTCTGGCAGCTTTACAGCTTTTTCAGATGCTATTCTGAGCACGTTCACCCGCCCAGCACAGCCCTCATTTGGAGCCCACCGTACACGAAGAATATGGAATTGTTGGAACAAGTCCAGAAGAGGCCACAGTTATGATGAGAGGGCTGGAGCCTCTCTCAAAGAAACTGCAGCAAGAAAACTGATTTCATCAGGGAGGTCATAAACACTTCAGTGCTCTAATGAGTGACCATCAGCGTCTTCCTGAGATCAGTTCCAACTTCCTCAGCTCTTCAGCCTGGAGAAGAGAAGGCTCCAAAGGAACATAAGCAGACTTCCAGTTCCTGGAGAGAGCCTATAGAAAGGCTGGAGCGGCTTTTTAAGAGGAACTCTAGTGACAGGACTAGGGGGAATGGTTTCAAGCTAAAAGCGGGGAGATTCAGATTGGCTCTTAGGAAGAAATTGCTCACTATGAGGGTGCTGAGGCACTGGAACAGGTTGCCCAGGGAGGTTGTAAGAGTTCAAGGCCAGTTTGGATGGGACTCTGGGCAACCTGGTCTGGTGAGAGAGGTTGCTGCCCATGGCAGAGGGCTTGAAACTACATGGTCTCTGAGGTCAGTCCCTTCCAACCTAAATCAGTCTGTGATTCCACGACCTGCAGAATGTGTTTGATGGGAAGGAAACCACTAGCAGGGCGATACCAAAGCCAGCTCAGCAGCCCATCTAGGTCTAGTTTCCAGATGCTGGTAGACAAAGCCGCATTAAACATGGGAAATTAAATCTGTCTTATTCTGGTGCACTGTCCTAGTTCCCAGCAATCTGATTTAGAGGAATTTAAAACTAGAGTTTGAAGCCAAATTGCACCTCAGATCTACTTAATCCCTTCTAAAATCCTGTGCATTTGTGATTATGAGGTCCAGAATTAATTTTTCCTGTGCAAAAATACTGCTGCCTTTCAAACCTATCAGTAAATCAGGGTGGACAACCTGGCTCATGGCTTCACATTATTTTCTGTTGCTATTTTGTTATTTTACTTTGAATTTTGACCACATATCCTGTCCCTGAGGTGACACTATCACATCCCTGAGTAATTCCTCACAGAACCTGCTCCTTCTGACTGAACATCTTCACTTTTTGTTTGCTTCATCAGTTTTTGAAACAAGGTGACTGGAATGATGTGCGATTTAAGGCATACAGACAATGTGGACTTCCATTTTATCTTCAGCCTCACTACTACTGTCTCATCTTCCTTTGTGACTGACAAGCAACCCTGAACTGCTGTTTTCAACTCTAGGAGCTTCCTCAGCTGGCACAAGCTGGGCTACTCCCTAGTTAACTCACACGATTACAGTCACAGCCCATGGAGAGCTCTCTGCATGTATCGACACTGAATTTCAGCTGCTGCTTCATCTTTAAAACAACATGTTCAACATCTTCTTAAAACTCATCACTGAGATAAGCCACAACTGAAGGGGGCAGATCTTAAACAGGAAACAGACTGGAAAAGGCCTCAGGTAGTGAGCGAGTGTGAATCCACTGAACAGCTGGTACCAGACTGCTTTTATTCGATGTTTGCTGCTTCCTGCATAGCAAGTTTGCTATGTTTGAAAGATTACATCTTTTTCTTAAAACCCTTTTTGTTCCCCATTTAGCCTGCTTTAAGAAGGAAGTATCCCATGTACTTCCACCTTCTCAGGACAGAAACTAGACACAGTGCAACTCTACAACACCTCAGACAGCTCTGCAGTGCACTAAAAATACTGGCATCACAGTGCTTTCCTCCCAGTATCAAACTTGATCAGAGCATGTTGTTCAGCAAACAAAAGCAGCACAACATCTGTCTGCAGGGCAGTCCTACTGGTGTACCCCCAGGGTCCAGTCTTGCTTAACATCATCCTTAGTGATCTGGATGACAGGGCAGAGTTTTCCCTCAACAAGTTTGCACATGACACCAAACTGGGAGGAGTGACAGACACTGCTGCCATCCAGATGGTTCCTGACAGGCTAGAAAAACAGACTAACAGGAACCTCATAAAATTCAACAAAGTCCTGAACCTGAGGAGGAACAACTGCAGGCACAGGAGGTTCCCTCCAACCTCAACTATTCTGTGCTGTTGTGATTCTGTAATTTCACAACCCAGTTCTTTTAGAACTAACTTCCTCTATTCCTCCCCACTGGTATCTAAAGAGCTTGCTCCTTCTTGTTACGTTTGTCTTCCTTTAGCATCCATGCTCAGGATATTTTTACAGAAGCACATGACATGGACATTTCACATGCCTCACACACTGCTCTGCTCTTCAGTCCTTCTCTTCTGTAATCAAGACTTTTATTTCCACCATTTACTGGCATGAAAACTTTACTCCTGTCGCTCTCAGCTCACAGCTGACGCCTAAGGTCCAACACCACCACCCAAACTATCTGCAGTGACCTTTCATGGTGGTTTTGCTCAGTGCTCTTCCATCTGTTTCTGTATTTTTTACAACACTTTTCAGCAAGGGAATATTCATCTGTTCAGTGCTGGGTTTTCATAGCTGCCCTATTTCTAGGCTAATGAATCCGTCACTTCCAGCAATTCCCTCCTCCCCCTTTCCCCTCAGTTCAAAACGCAAGTGTCTGCTAATCCAGTTCGCTCATACTATTTTCATTTAACAGTTTCTCAGCTTTCTGCCCCGATCAGTTGTCCCTATGAAAACTTTCTGCCCCGATCAGTTGTCCCTATGGAAATCTCCCCCTCCTCCCCTCGATTTAAATCAAAATGATGTCAAGCCCAGTAAGGCAAACTTCACCAGAATGAACTTCCAAGTACACTTCACTCACGTGTCCAAGTGACTCTTGAGCTGCTCATACACCAGGACATTGTTGCACTGTTTAGCAAAGTGCAGGGCACTGTTCTGGTGCTTTGACAGGATGTTACAGTCCGCTCCGTATTCGATCATAAGCCGCACCATATCAGAATTCCCTCGTTTACAAGCCTGCACAGACAGGGAGGAGATGGATGGACAACAAGGACAAATTCTGATTAGAACAGAGTACACCACTGGAGTGAGGAGCAATTCAAATCCAGAATTAACACAGAAAACCAGTTCAGGTATTTGTGCAGTGAATCCCGACACAGCTCACACACGACTCTAGGCTGCATTCCGTAAATACTCTATCTTCACCCAGGCAACCCAATGCTCCTGACTTTACAGAAGCAGTGACACCCAGGATAATTAAATAGCCTTAATTAGGAAAAAAAATTAAAACAGATAAAACAGATGCCTAAAGTTCTGAGGAAACATCTAAGCTGCTGCAACTTTCTTTAATCAATGAGATTCTGCAGTATCAGAGTGACTGAATGAACACTTGAAAGTACCTAAGGGGATCAGCTCAAACAGCACTGCAGGTGCGCAGTCAATGAACAGTTTGCCCCACTGTTAGGCACTGTAATCAGCTGCCCACATGTCCGAGGCTGTTCCATGTTCCTTACAGCAAGGCTTTCATGGTGCGAAACTGCAGACCTGACAGGAACACAGGGCAGCCTAAACAGCATTCTACTCCGATGAGTGCCAGTATGTACTCTTGGTCACATGTTTCGCCACACTTTGCTCAGACAAATCAGGGAAAGACACGAGAGAAATCTGTTTCCAGGGGACCTTTCAGAAGTTAATTTCTGCAGTTTGTCTCAGCTCTGTACTTCCATCTTCCTTAAATAAATCAATCCACTCCTCCCCAAACAAAACCAACCACAACACCTCAGAATAAGGAGTAAGTGCCAAGGCTTTTTAGTTTTCCTTCCTCTCTTCTAAAAAAACATGATCCAGCTCCTGAGGTTAAGTGAGAGGGACTCGATGAACTCATTTATGTGTTTATCCACACTTGGTGAAAACTGTTCCAGTAAGTTTCTAGAAATGAAAACCCTGTTTGTACGTGCATGGCCAAACAAATAACCGAAGTCACTGCAGGCTGTGAGTCAGCAAGGCTGTGCAGCTGTGCCCCAGACACCACTAAAACCTTTAAGTGAAGGTCAAATCTGAAGACCATGAAGAGACTGGACTGCAGTGGCTGAGAAAACAAGTGTGTTATCATGTTCCTCACAGAAACAGCCAATCCTCCTGCACATAAAGCCTTGAAAAGACAGAGAGAAATAACATCACATGCTCCTGGACACAAAATATTTTGTAACCTCTCCTGCAAACAAGTTGCCTTGAGCAGCCTACAGGGAGACACAGCTGGTTTATCAGGATGGGGAGACTTGGAGAAGTCACTTGATTATAAAAAAAGAGCTACTTTAAGCAAGTTGGGATTTTCCTAGTATGACAAAATAAAAGAAATATTTACAGATTTCTTTTGTGATGGTGAGGGGCATAAAGGGGCAGAATGGGCAGTGGGAAGGAGACTGCAGACCAGTTATTTCTGACCTGCAATGAAACGGCAGAAGTCAATCAGAGCAACACCCAAGTGAAAGATTCCCTTTTCTAGACATTCTCTTCCTGCTGACAACTAGATTATCTCAGTTTTAAGACCACATCTGTGTTTCTCTGAGCCAAACAGAAGAGTGTGATAAAACAATGTACGCTGACGGCATCTGCAATTAGTGTTTATTAATAACAGCACACTGAAAAGATATTGATTAAAACTCCACCTGGAATAGCAAAGAGTAGTATCTGCATTTCAACCGTTGCGCATGTTCCCTAACTCAACTCTACAAACACACTTTTATTAATTTGACAGAAGTATTTACTAGTAAATCGTAACAGGACAAACTCTGCATTTACCTTCATTAGAGCAGTTTCACCGTTGCTCTGCTGCGTGTTCACATATGCCCCAGCCTCCAGAAGAATAGCTACTGTTGTTAGAAAGTTCTGAAAAAACCCAAACACAAAATCACAAGACACATAAGTAGAAAATATTCTGTCTTTGATGCAGAACAGTAAGTGATAGTTATTTAAAATCCATTGGGAAAATCCAAAGCATGAGGCATAACACAATGAAGACTGTACTCTCACGTGGGTAAGAAAGAGCAGTTCAGACTCCCCAAGCAGATAGTCATGACGAGTGTTTACAACTCTTGACTTCTACCTAAATCTTGAGTGGGAAGAAAACAGTACATTTGCATTAATCACCAAACAGGAATCAAGTTCCTTCTGGCTTTGTATTTGCTGTACATGGGAAAACACATGAACCAGCCTGAACAAAAGAGCACAGCCATGAAACATCCTCTAACTTACTAGTCTGGTTGGTCTTGGCTTGAGAAGAACTTGCTGTAGTCTCCACTTCTCAGCTCTCAAATAGCAATACCTGCTTAATCAGAGATTTGCTCTCAAAGACTCCCCAGTTTGAATCCTGTGTAGTCAGAGATCATAACAAGCAGTAACTTCAGCCCCCTCAACAGACACATTCAGAGCACCACAGCCTCCACTTTCCCTCTCTTAGCCCCACGATATCTGCTCAGGGTAGGGTTTGTGATCAGAAGGTTTTTTTACAGTGCAGTCTGATACTATGCAGTTAGGGTCACCCTGCTACATCCTGCTAAGTACATTTTGGGCACCATCTGAGGGGAAAAAGAGAATTGTGAACAACTTTTAAGCCAAGAAGCACAAACAGAACAATAACCAGACTAACCTTTTCAGCTGCATGTATCAATGCAGTGGTCCCATTTTTCTGTCTACCATTAACTTTAGCTCCTTTCCTGATCAGCACTCTGAGAAGGTCATCGTGCCCACCAGCAGCAGCAAGCATCACTAGCGTCATTCCACTTGAGTCCTGAAACAAGAATCATTGCCATTCAAAAAAAACCAAAACCAATCAACAAACTCTAAGATAAATAAAAGCTGCAAGACAAAAACTGCAAGTGCGTCAATAGGTTTCACAAGGATTCCTCTCCTCAGCAGAAGAATTCACATGTACAAGGCTGCCAGATACTGACAAACTATCACCTCCCACTTTCTCGTCCACAGGCCTCACACTCTGGGCTTTGTATTCTGCAAACCCCATAATGTTTCAAGGACCAGAACAAAAAGGAGGAAGACCAAAAAGAGCCAGGAAAACAGACAGTAAGATATCAAGAGTGGGAAAGACAGCAGAAGATCCAGCAGGAACTGGAGGGAAAACACTGCCTTTGGATTTTACCAAAGCACAGAGTTCTGTGAGCAGCCAGTCTCCTCACTTACTCTTGCACTTTCCACCAGATGCTGCAGTTCAAAGAACACCTGCTTGCCTAGGCATTCATTTGGCACCTTTTCTACTACACTACGCAAGCCTTAGCTTAACATGTACTTCTCAAAGTGCTGCACGCTACAGCTACACAAGATCAACCATGAAAACACTGAGAGACTTTAATCCTCAAAAACTAAACCACAGTGCTATTTAACAGGCAAATAGCTCCCTGAAAGGAAACAGAGTGAGAACACAGCTGGTGCAGAACTGGCAGAAAACTAATTATTCATGGAGTAAAGCGGTCCCAGTCTGTCAAACAGAACAGTCAATTTCATCTTTTTGCATATTTTACATAGTTTAGCCACTTGGTCTGGCGGGTACCATCACGCTTACATCTTGGAAGGTTCTAAACTGAATATTCAGTTAAGTCCAGTGGGCAAATTTGCTGAAAATCCAGCTACTGGGATGCCTCTATCAAACATTAATCCTATCAAATTTAATTTTTTCTTTGGAAGAAACGGATAACAAATATTAAAGTCCCAAATTCTCTACTGCCTTTTCTCATCCTGCGCTTTTTCTCCAAGTTGAAAAGAAGGAGGGGAAGAACTTTTCAAACAACTCAAATTCCTAACTTTACTGCTTTCCCCTCTCCAATACTTCTACTGCAGAAATATTACCTCTTGATCCAGATTATATTCCTCTTCTGAAGAAAGTGCCATCTTTACTGTCATATAATCTCCACTTTTAACCGCATCCCTCAGCAGAGCTAGAAAACAAGTTTAACCCAGTTACAGGACACATCACTTTGAAGCATCAACTCAGAAACATCCCTTCCTCCCAGCAGCTACTCACCACTTGATATTGGTTCTGATGACACATGATTCTCATCTTCTCCATCAAGATGCTTCTGAAAGTCTTCTAGTGTCAGCCATTCTAACTGCATGTCCATACCCAAACTCAAGACTTGTGGCTTGCCATCTATCATGTGTTTGGTTTTATGGAAGCAAAAACATAAAATCAGTAACAAGAATTTCCAAACCATTCACTGCTTGTCATTGCTTCAGTGATCAGCAGCCTAGCACACCAGTACTTTTAATTCACACAGGCTGGAAGTCACCATGCAGCGAGAGGTTCCAAACGCCAACTATGTTACAGGCAGAAAACGCTTTTACTTGAAGCAAACTGCTTATTTGTTGCAATAAATTAGGTTGAAGTGGTAAGAGACAGTGAAGCCTCTGTTACTGTAAAAGCAGAAACACAACGAAAATGCACTGACAAGTTCTCAGTGAGTTTCAAAAGAAACTACCCTTGTGGCCTTTGGCAGAGACAAGAACTGGAGCACGGAAGGATGCAAGCAGGAACAGAGGAAATATTAACTGCCAGCACTCAATTTTCCCATGTGTGTTTCTAAAGCTCACCAGAGTTCTCCACTTGACACACATCCACTACTTCTCGATCACCTTCTGCTGCAATATAAGTCCATGTGTCTGTTTCATCTCTTACGTTCCTTCTTTCTTTGTACACTTTGCTGTCTTTTGATTTTAATTCTTCTATGAATTTATATTCTAGCGAAGATTCTTCTCTTTTGCAGTTATTCTCAGAATATTCACTCTTTTCTTCTGAAGCTACATTAAACAAATCAAATGCACTTTTGATGTCCTTAAAGCCTAGAATATTAAGACAGTTACTGAGAGTGACTACTTGAGCCACTAAAGACTGTTACATAACAAAGTTTAAGTGAGTGACCAGAGTCCATTTAGAAAATGTTCTCTTTCTGTAAGTTAATCATTGCTGAAGCACAGGAGCTTAACAACAGAAGCAAAAAAACTGGGGAGAGCTGCTATCCTGGAAGGTCTGAGGCCTGACTGCTTCCCACATGGTACCATCTTCTTTTTCAGAAATGCGGTTTAGAATTACAAACTGTGAAAACTTGGGTCAGTATGTGTGATGATCAGCCAAAGGACAAACGCTGTGTAAGGA
Source organism: Upupa epops (assembly GCA_013397515.1). Taxonomy (NCBI): domain Eukaryota; kingdom Metazoa; phylum Chordata; class Aves; order Bucerotiformes; family Upupidae; genus Upupa; species Upupa epops. The sequence goes on from VZRI01008227.1 coordinate 150,050, forward strand.
ACAATAATTAGTCATCCTGACCACTACTACTTTTCTTAAGCATTGTAAGCATCTCTGCTACTTTCAGTGAGATGTTTTTCCATTCATGATTACCAAAGGTGGAGTTACTAAGCTTTCCTCAGTTTAAACTCAGAGTACTGAGGAAATTTATCCTCAACAAAACCACCCACACTTTTACTGAGATGGAAAAAGTGGTAACAAATATCCTCCATTCTACTATTAAGACTAGAAATACAGCCCAGACATTTTTTCTCATTTATCAAATCACCCACTTCTAGCAATACTTTAAGGGTTGCATAATGTAACTCATCATTGCAACTGAAGTTAAGAGGCTGGAGCTTTGTCTTATGGCAACCTCTACTAGTTTTTCTAACTAGTCACAGTACCACTGTAACATATGGAAACAGCCAACAGCTGGCTAAATTTCTCTAAAAATCCATCGCTGCTACATGCCACAGACACACTGTTGAAAATACTACATGAAAGAGGGTAAGATCTTGACTTGTCTACAAAAACAGTAGGGATTTCTATACACCTCCACCCTTCCTTCCTACACCAAAGGACACCCAGCGTCCTCAAGAAGCACATACTAACAAAGCCATGGAGCAGAAGACCTACTCCTCCTTAAAATAAATGCTGAATTCTTGTTACTAGTATGTGCTAAGAAATTATACAATATCTGCTCTTGTAGAAAAAAAGAGGAGAATGTTCTCAAGGGTCTTCCCTCTCTCTCTTTGAAGCAGTTAGCACTTACTTTTCAGACCCTTTTGTTCTTTTCTGCTCTTTTCCTCTTTTTCAGACTCTTTTTTTTGAGGTTTTTCTTTTGTTTCAGTTTTCTTTACTTCTTTCTCCTGAAATTCATAACAAAGATCAAAGATAAAATTAAAGCAGTAGAGGAAAACCAGAAAAGAAGCTCCTTTTACCACACCAACAATAACACTTTAAAAACTAATACTACCAAAACCTGCATGTTACATGCTTGGAGACATACCTAAGAGGAGAATTAAGCAGGTGAGTCAGATGTTAACTCTGTGATGGTTTCCTCTGTGCAAGAGGTTACTAAAAAAACCCACCCAACCAACAAAATAACCAAACCAAAGCCACTTCAATTCAGATTTTTCCTGCATCCCAGCCAGTAAGGGTGCTTACTGCCATGAGGTGCAGATACGCCCAAACCAGAATTTTAAAGGAAATTCACAATTTGGGCACTTTTCACATATTCCAAACTTTGCAGCTGAAGAGAATATAATTCATTCCAAGTATTTCATACCTTTGTTACACCCTATTCAAAGCAGTGATGATAGCGCCAACTTGAACCTGATCTGAGAAAGCTGGACGTGTGTATACAGGTTCCTAGTTTTCCAATGCACACATGTTATGGCAACAGTCATTTGTGAAAAACAGGCACACAAAAATCCACCCAAACCCACTACATCCACACAGTACACTGAGCTTAGCAACACCCAGTATCCCAGCAGAAATCTGTGGTAGATATAGGTAAGTAATCAAATTAATCAAAACACAATTCAAATGCTTCCATCAAGGGTTGTCTTTCTCCTGCAATCCTCTCTTTCCATCCAGGCAGCTCAACTTTGAGAAAGGCGTACACACAACTTACTGCAAGTGCTGGCTGAAGAGCCATAAGCAAACTGACTCATCTGCTGTTCATTTATTCATATTTGGAGTGACAGGATTCCTATACTGTTAAATAAAACAACATTTCAAAGATCTACCTAATCATCATCACAGATGTCTGTGAATGCTATAGCCTTCACGATGAGCAAACACTAGAGTAATGAAGGGCCACACAATTTCTGTTAACTAACTTTTTGAAATTCATCTACGCCTCATAGTAATTGCTTAATCTCTTCTACAAGAGCTTTTACTACTAAGCTCCTGCAAAACAACATGCCGGACTAGATGATCCCTGAGGTCCTTTCCAACTGGCAAACCTGTGAAAACCACTTTGTGGTATGCTTCTGTTCTTAGACCATGCCACAAAATTCTCTACAACAGAACTTGTTTTGTTTAAGGTGACCAATTGTATGCATATGACCAACCATCTTAACAACAGGACCGCAGCTGAAGCTGCAGAAAAAAGTTGCCACCACAAAATTATGGCCTGAAATGCAATGGGATATAACGCAGTAAGTACTGGGGATGTTTGCACTGAAATCCTGTCACACATCAGAAAGGTTTTTTTTCTCTGAGCAGCCAGTACTTTATGCCCCACAAACAGTACTGGAACAGTCTGAAGCAGATGAAATAAATCATCACCTGAAAAACATTCCAGAAATCCTGCTTTGGTGTTTTTATTTTACCTTTAGTATCCTACTTTTCCTAACACACTACTGTATTAAGTAATGAAAAGTAAATATTGCTTAGGATTTGCTTAGTTGATTTCTTGGGACAGGCACTTCATTTGTAATCAATACAAAACCATGTCATAGAACTAAGAATTTCCTCTAAGTACCCATGGAAATCTAAGAGGACAAAAGCAGACACAGACAGTTATTTGGGAAACTTGCATTTAGAAGCAGTTTCAGCATTCCAGGTCTCAGGTAGCGGTAAGGTATAATGGAGCAGTTGGCTTTTGAGAGAGATCAAGTGGGTGTTACAGCTCAAAAGCACACTTTGCTGTGCTGTGCTAGGCGAGTAGTTGCTCAAGACTGAATGTTTTACTACGCTAAAGTAAAAAAAAAATAAATCAAACCAAGGCAACTGCTAAAGGTGGAGGGAACAAAGCTAAAACATGACAGCGTGCTTTGGAAGATTTCATTCTAAGTACAAATAAATTGGAAAAATTCATACATCCCTCCTGAAGTCTGTCCTCCTTCACAGTGTTCAGAACCCAGACATTTTTCAGTATCTTCTATACACTGCGCCTTACTTTAGCTTCATCCAGCTGGCTAGCCTCCCGATTCATATTGTCCTCGTTGCCACCATTAACAGTAGCCTTTTGAGATATCTGTACCTCAAACACGTTGGACTTAATCCGCAGTCCCTCCTTACCTCCCCAGATGAATCAGTGGACTTGCGCCCTCTTTCATCAGTGCCCAATTTCAAACCCTTCTGCACTGGTGAAGGAGCAGGTGACACTTTCTCCAACTCTCCAGGCACTGCTTTTACTTTTTCTTGACCTTTTTGCTTTTTGTGCATGCTCTTCTTCTCTAAAAGGACCTCTTGTGCTTCCAATTTCCTACCTCCCTCACTATCATCTTCAGCTTTCTCAATCTTCTTCTTCTTTCTTTTAAACTTAACATCAGTATTATCATCTTCATTACTGGCTGATCCATCAAGGTGCTTATCAGCAATGCAATCTTTTCCAGCAATTTCTTGCTCCAATCTCTCTTCTCCACTTATAACCTTTTGCTTTTCATCTTTATTTTCAGAATTTATGTCTGAACTTTCATAATCAGCTCCTTGAGACATTACATCATCTAGAATACTTGATTCTGATGCCAGAGTACTTGATTCTGACAAGTCAAACTGAACATCCCCATGCTTCTCCTTCTGTGATTTTCTATTTTCTTTACAATCTTCTTTAGATTTTATTTTTGAATCTTTGACCTCCCCTTTCTTTTTCTTGATTTCTTTAGTATCATCTTTCCTTGGCTTCTTTGGGTCTTTTGAATCTTCCTTGGTCTCTGAAGTTCTTTTTTTTTGTTTTGAATTTAAAACCAAAGTGTCTGAGGAATTTTCACATTCTGTGCTGGGTTTTTCTTTGAGTTTTACAGACTTGGACTTTTTCTTCTTCTGCTGATCTGGACTTCTATCCTCTCCATCTTTTGCCTTCTTTTTCTTCTTCTTCTTCTTTGGTGAAACATCATCTTTTGTTTCACTTTGCCAATCGCTGTCAGATTCTGCTTCAAATACATCATCATTTAGAGGCAGTTTCTAAAAGGTAGGCAAAGAAAATATGTCCACATTCAACTGTATCATTGCAGAGTAAACTACACAGAAATGGTAGAGCTGGTGCTCAGGAAAAGTTTAAACAGCTTTATCATTCTACTGCTGCAAACAGCATTATTCCTTATTGCCAAACTGAAAAAACACGTAAATACAATTCTAGCTCATTCACCTAAATTACTTTCCTAACTGCTGGGATGAGAACACATAAATAAGTCAAGTAAGCCAATCAGACATCCAACAACAAGAACCCAGAATAGAATTAAATCTGAATTATTTTCCATCAAAACCAATTAACCTGATTTTGTAAAATGTACCTGTCAGTTTCCCAGAAGTAGGGTACCGGTTTTCAAAGATGATTCTTATGTTTAATTTCAAAGTGACTGAGCAGTTAAAGAAAAAGGCACACGCTGCCTTCTTGCACTTCATTTGTCTGTATTTCTACCTTATGAAGACTTACATACAAATATTCATCAGTCTGCTACAGACAAAGAAGGAAGGTGAATTGTGAAGTGTCCAGCTTGACTGACAAGTCAACACATACGTGGACAGGGAAAGTGAAATGTTTGTCAAAACCAAAATGACCACACATCACTTGTCTACTCTGCTACAAACAAAGTTTAGATGCATTTACAGTCCACAAGCAAACCTGTCAATTCACGAAAATAATCCTTAACTAAAGGCAGCAACAACATTCAGTTTCACATGAAACAAAAAACACTGTTAAAGAGACTCTTTAAGTTGCCTTCATTCTATATCTGAAAGACTCACATTCTTTCTCTCTACCATTAACAGAGCCCAGATAGGGAATGCACCTTCAGTGAGGTAAAAAACTGTGAGGTAAAACACACCTGTGTGTCTTTTTTAACAGGTTTGGGCTTATTGTCCACAAGTTTTTTTCGAAATGCAAGCAGCACTTCTTTGCAGTCTTCCAAATGAACCTCCGGTTCCCAGGTGTCATCATCAGAGGTATATCCTTTCCAGCGTACTTTGTAGAGAATTTTACCCTGTAAGGAAAAAAAACACCAAAGCACAAAGCATAAACTGTCAGTCACTTCATTGAAATGGATGTTCTGGCAGTTATAAAACTAAAATTTTTTGAAGTTTTAATATTTCTTCTATTAAAATTTCAAGCTTAAATTGCTTCTCTATGCCAAAAAGCTCAATATAAAACCTTAACATTAATAATGCATTAAGATAATTAATCTAGTTTGACACTGGAGTTTAACTTTTTAGATTTGTAATCTAACTTCTGATAAACTGAAATATCAACATTAGAAATAAAAAACTGTAAGATCAAGCTAAACCTAGACAAAACACGAGTGTTCAACTCAGTGAAGAAAACACCTTTCTAACTATAAGATTACAAACAAAAGCCCCAGATCAATTGTTTCCACAGTATTTAACTTCACCAGACGACAAAACCGCATGTGTTACATCTCCATCTTGTTTTTTCACTGGATTAGAAAGTTTGTTACCATTAATTTTGAAAAACCCAAAAAACTTAACACCAAACTCCTAAATAAAATAGTCTCCATGTTTCTCAAGATAGATTCCCTTGCTGAGAGGTGATGGAACAATGCTCTGCAAGATTCCACCCTGGGGAAGGAAAGCTTCCTGAGAGCTGTCATCTGACACACACTATTAAATGTGTTCATACCTGTCATTTACATTTTTGCCTGCACTCCACTAACCCTTGACCAAGTGTGTCTATACATGCTGTTAAACTTTGGCAGCACACTCCGCTTGTATTCTTCTGTATTTCACTTCAGAGACACATACAGGAACAGTTTTCAAAATAATGTCAAACTCCTTCTCTCTTTCATAGAGGTTATTAATGAAATAACTAAGAACCTTCTTATTAGTCACTGAATAATTTAGGCTATGAGGCTCTCCAGAACTAACAAATAAAGTGCCCTGCTCAAAGTCATCACCAACTAGATCAGGCTGCACAGAAATCTGCCCAGTCAGTGCATCTATTCAATGTGTTCCAATGTTCCAGCTCGTGTCCACTGCTTTTCTCAACCTTTCACTGAGCACCTCTGAGCAAGATCTGACCGCCCCCTCTGCATCTTCCCATTAACTAGATGCAAATAAATACCAGCACAATAACCTTGTATTCTTTTCTTACAGCATAAAGCCCCAGCTCTCTTAGCCTGCAGTGCTCCAGCTCCCTGTACTGTTTTCATAACCCTACACTCCAGTATATTGGTGTCTCTTCTGAGAGCTCAGAATATGACACAGGACTCCAGATGCTTTTCAGCAGTGTTGTGAAGAGAGACCCACCTTCTTCAATCTGCTGTGCTACGCTCCAGGATGCTGTTTGCTTTCTTTGCTACAATAACTGCTGACTCACGTTCAACTTGCTTGTCTGTTGGGACTCCCAGCTCCTTTCCCACAAATCTGCTTCTGAGCCAGCTTGACTCTCACCTGTCTGGTGGCAGTGGGTTATGCCATTTCAAATGCAGTTACTTCTTGGAACTCAGTTACAAGGTGTGTTATAATCCCTCTTTTAATTAATTGAGAAAGCTGGATAAAACTGAATGTCAATACAAGACTACTGGGCTGTTGAATGACCCTACATTTGGTACACAGAAAGTGACATAAAAATGCAGCTTTAGCAAAGACATTGATCATCATACTGACAGTACAGAGCTTTACACACACCTGTCAACAGTATTATACATTGTGTTTCTTTCCTCTGTATCACTTATAAATATTAAAACACTTCCAAGTGTAGCTTCTATCAAAACCAACGATGGGATAGAACAAACTCCTATGGAAAGGAGTACCCCATGGGACTGAAGCAGAGAGTTAAGGTTAGCACTTCCACTGGGGAACATAATGATTTGCACTGTGCTTTTAATTTAACTGTAATACAGCGTTAAAGACTTTCTAGACACCCTGTGAAGAAACATTTCCAAATCTTTACTGCCTGTTGTCTTAGGCAGGACAAGTTAACGTTTCATTTAGGTCCAACTTCCCAGCCCAATGCCATTGCAGGAGCATTGCCGCTCATGCTGTCACTACTACCAGCTCCAGCAAGGCACTGCAGCTCTCCACCAGGCACTGCAAGTGAAGAGCTTCTCTATGCAATCCTCTTCAGGTTCTGCAACCGTGACACAGAAACACACTGCCAGGACTTACGCTGTGTCTGACAGTGGCTAACCCAGTATATCTGCTTGGACTTCGTATCAGACTTGGGAATCACTACTTGAACACAGGGTACATAAAATATACGTACCGCAGAGTAACACAAAGCTTCTTAACAAAGAAAAAACTTAAGTAGCACGAAGTCTCTTAAGTTAGGACTGGATGTGCGTTATCTGTCCTGACCAGTATTTCTGAAGCACGCGAGCATGGCCACAACTGAAGAGCAACAGGAAAGGTAACCTGAAGCAACTGGACCCCATGCTACAAAGCTATGACACACACGAGATTAAGGTACACACATACAGCAAAGGTAAATGCACTGGGCCAGCCTGGAAACCTCAGGACCTGCTGTAGAGCAAGCTGCTTGGAGGAGGGTATCAGCACACGCCAATAACATTTTTAAGAGAAGGTACTTCATATATTCCAGTATCGTTTAAAAGTGTGTGGAATGTTATGACTCCCTCCTCCACCAGTCTACCACTTTTAGGTTCCATTGCTGGCGTGTGGGATAAAGAACAGTAAAAAAAAAAAAGTCTTCTTGTTTTCAAGCCTGATGGCCTGATTTACTATTTTGACCAACAATTCATAAAGACAAATACTACTTCACCTCAAAAAATACAGTACTTCACAAAATAAAAGTTAAACACAACAGCATCACAAGTATCTAAGAAAACCCTGATCTGAAGGTTCTCTACCTTACAGGTTTCAAAACCCTAAGCCGTCAGAATTCTATACTGTCACATACCTCAGAGTAGCCTAAAATAAAAAGCATATATTAAACCATTTCAGACACACATATAGAAGAGTTGTGTTAATTATTTTTTGTATCTAATGCTTCGGAAATTTTAGAAGAAATTCAAGCTGTCTAAGCTGCTTCCAAAGAAAGAAGGTATGAATTTTCTGTCTAAACAAAGCAATGATCAGCACAGGTAGTCCTTTTAATCAGAAGTCTCCCTTACTTGAAGAGGTCTCCACACCTTTATAGGCAGTAAACACACAGAAAGTGCCTCCAAACCACCTGAGAGTTCTCAACTCATGAAATCCTGCCCATGTCTGCACTCTCTTGACATCCAAACTCCACCACGGTGCAGCCATAACAGCGAAAAGTAGTAAGGCAGGCACAGCAAAATCATTAATAAACATACTGCGGATTTAGTCTCTTTAGATCACAAAAAGCCTCCCGCACGGTCAGCAGTTGCAGCTATAACGGAACTATCATGTTTGGACGGTTGTCGCCCAGGTGTACGAGGAGCTGAGCAGCAGCCTCAGCCTCTGCCCCTGCAGCCCTCCAAGCCGGGGAGGCGGCGCAGCGCCCTCAGGCCCAGCCCAGGCCCCCAGCACCAAGGCGGACACGGGGCGAAACCCGAGCCTGGGGCTGCCGCTCCCAGCCCGGGCCGCCCGCCAGACCCGCAGCCGCTCTCCCAGCGCTGGCACGCGCACTCACCCCCTCAGTCTTCACGTCAACGATCTTCTCCACTTCGAACACGTCGTCATCGTCCTCCTCCTCCTCGCTCT
>VZRI01008228.1:1207-15106 GCA_013397515.1 Upupa epops
CGTTTCAAACCCTCCTGGGCTGTTCCTGTGCCCCTGGATCTTGGGGCTCCTGCTGTGGCAGGGGGATCGGACTGGATGATCTTAGGAGGTCCCTTCCTATCCCTAACCCTGCGATGCTGCCTCTGAGCCATGTGATCCAGTGAAAGATGTCTCTGCACACGGTCAGGGTTGGACTGATTGGTCTTTAGAGGTCCCTCCCAAACCAAATTACTCTGGACTCTCTGACTCTGCAGTTTTCACCCTCCAGAACAAACCCTCTGCTACATCAGGCGGTGCCAAGTGACTGGGAATCACCCACTTTACTCTGCATCTGCTGTAAGACACAAAGCACAGGAGTCTGTGTTCAGGGGCAGAGTAGAGGGCTGAACCTGCAGAGTGAACGCTTGGACTTGCTGATCCAAAAGGGCCTTTTCTAACCTGAATGACTCTGTGCTGGTTCAAACACATCCAGGCTGTTGGACACACCCTGTGATTTGAAGCAGCAGGGAGCAGAAGGCAGTACTGACGTGGTGTAAGGGCCAGCAGACATCCAAATCAGAATTACCTGGGCAGATAATGCGAGTGTTAAGGACTGGGAGGTTCTCCTTGCTTGCAGCCAGAGCTGGTGCAGGAAAAGAGCCTGTCTGAGCCTGGGTACCTCGGCTTGTACGTCGATCCGGAGACCGCGGTGCAGTTTTGGCTGTGCAGAGCAAAAGCAACAGAGCTAATTAGACCTGTGGTGACAGTTCCAAAGGCAGAGCTTTCACAGACTGATTTAATCTGCTAACAGAAACCCGAAGTCCCAGGGATATTAGACACTACCTCCTTGAGATGGTCTCTGTGATCAGGCCCTGTGGAGGCACTGAGAAATCACTGCCTTACTCTGATCAGCCCTCTTTTGGGACCCCCAGTAGCTTGGTGGCCCTGGGCACGGAAAGGTCTCTTCCTCTGCTGGTGTTGGGAAGTGAACTTGCAGAAGGAAGTCTTCATCAGACTTTTATGCTCCCCAGACAGTCTGGGTTGATACCATGGTGAAGGGACTAGAGGGAAAGTGTGATGAGGAGAGGCTGAGGGAGGCTTCTACTCACGCTGTCTTCTTGTTTTGCTGAGAGTAACCTGCAGTGCCCAGGCAACACAGAAGGACAGCAAGATGCTTCTCCAGAAAAGCAGGAGTATTTAGACAGATAACTGTCTGAGCTCTTCACCTCAGACAGCAGGAGTAGCTCAGTTTAGTGTCTTATGTGTTGCTATACAGCACTGCAACCAAGGAACGAGCTGGATAATGACCAACCAAGCAGGAAAGTTGTCATGGAATGGAGCTCTAGGACATTAAAGACTGGCTCCAGCTTCTGTTCTGGATTAGACAAATAGAGGGGGGCACCTCAGTACTACTCAGGAGCTCCAGTGTCTGTTATATCCTTTCCCACATTGAGCTCTCCTACTTCATATAAAATGCAAGTATTCTCTCCCAGCATCACAGAACAATCCTGGGTGGAAAGGAGCTCCCAGAGCCCCCAGCCCAACCATCCCCACCCCAACACAACCCCTCAGTCCCTGAGAGACTGACAGACACAGCCTGACCCCCTCCCTGCTGCCACTCGAGCAGGGCGGGAAGCACCATGGCTACAGGGTTCTTCAACACCTCCAGGCAGGGGGACTCCACCACCTCCCTGGGAAGGCCCTGCCAGTGCCCAACCACTCTGGCTGCAGAGAATCTCTGCCTCAGAGCCAGTCTGACCCTCCCCTGCCTCAACTGCAGAGCAGTGCCCCTGCTGCTGTCAGCAGGCACCAAGGAGCAGAGGCCAACAGCCACCCCTCCACAGCCTCCCTGCAGGGAGCTGGAGAGGGCAGTGAGGTCCCCCCTCAGCCTCCTCTTCTCCAAACTCCCCCTGCCCAGCTCCCTCAGCCTCTCCTCACACGACTGGTTCTCTCAACCCCTCCTGAGCTGGGTAGCTCTGTTCTGGACCCGTTCCAGCATCTCCCTGTCTCTCCTATCCTGAGGGGCCCAGAACTGACCCCAGTCCTTGAGATGAGGCCTCCCAAGGGCTGAGTCCAAGGGCACAAGAACCCTTCTCCTGCTGCCCACGCTCTTCCTGACCCAGGCCAGGATGCTGGTGGCCTTCCTAAGATCCTGCAAGTGAGACCTGCTCTTGCCACCAACGCCTCGGCTCTCGTCCCCGCTCAGGCTCACCTAGAAATGGTTTGTTAGCACTGGATTAAACCCAAGGACTCCTCTCTGCAGCGGGTACCTTCAGTCATTCACCTCATCTCCTGCATTTTATCCTTAACTTGTTTCTCCAGATCCATCCAACGCTGTTGGATGTGAGGCAGGGTGCTATAGAGCAAAGGGCCCTCCGTACCAGAACGAAACTGCAGGCACTTAAATGATCTTAATCATCTGTTTCTAACTGACTCACTTGAGGGGGACTCGAGCTCCTTCGTATCCTCCTCTTTTTCCTCTTCTTTGGATTCATCCAACTCTTTGCTGTATTCTAGGGAGGACTGGTTCACTTGTTCTTCACTGTGAGCGTTCTGCTCATCCACGACTGCTCGTTAAAACACAAGAGAGAGGCAGGGTGAAGAGTCGGAAAGAAGAGCTGCACGCAGACCAAATGACTTCCTCTGCTCTGTAGCTCTAAGATTAAAATATTAAGGCTAATGGAATCATTCACAGGCTTCTATTTCCAATCCCGTGGAGAGTCCTGCAACCTCCTCTCCACTGACACAGACTGTTCACGTGTAGGGAGGACAGCAGCTCCACGCTTCCACGCGCACACACACACACACAGGGATCAGTATCTGCAGAAGACAAAGCATCATCATCCTCTGCAAAGGATCAAAACGTTGCTGCCGAGCACCTTTTTCTGCCTGCTCGATGATCTGCCTCACGGCCTTCTTCAAGCTGTTTGCCCGTAGCATCAGCTGCTCCCTTGGTTTGAAGAGTTTCTGGGTGGAAGACTTTGAGACGCACTCCGCTAACTGCTCTTTACTTTCAGACAGGGATTCTTCACTTGAAAACTCCTCTCCTTCTTCTTCCACAATGGGAGGAGTGATGCCTGGGAGAATGGGAGCAGCCTGGGCTTCTGTGTGGAGAGCCTGGAGCAACAGGTCAAGCTTCTCGTTTAACTCGGAGCACTAGAACACAGTGGGAAAGAAAACACAGGGCACATAAAGCAGGGAATGTGGGGACATCTCCTGCCAGTAAAGCTCTGGGGTTTAGTTAAAGCTGCTGTGCTCCTCAGGGGCTATCTTAGTGTTTATGTCAGACCCAACGCTAAGCAGTTGCTCTCCAGCTGCACTGGGTAGAATCCTAGAATCACTAGGGAGGGGAAGGGACCTGGAAAGATCCTCCAGTCCAGTCCCCCTGCCACAGCAGGATCCCCCAGACCCAGTGGCACAGGAACACAGCCAGGCGGGGCTGGAACGTCTGCAGAGAAGGAGACTCCACAGCCCCCCTGGGCAGCCTGGTCCAGTGCTCCAGGACCCTCCCTGGGAAGAAGGTCCTGCTGAGATTGAGAGGGAACCTCCTCTGCTCCAGCTGGCACCCAGTGCCCTTTGTCCTGTCCCCAGATGCCCTTGAGCAGAGCCTGGCTCCATCCTCCTGACACCCACCCCTCCCAGATTGAGAGACACAAGTAGCAGCACTAGTGGTTATAGATGGTTTGGGAAGAACTGCTCCACGCAGCAAAAGATGGGCAATATGAAATCACTGGCTGAAACAAAACCCAAGCTGGGTGTCCTGCAGCAGGGTGCAAGCCAACCACCCAGGAGGCAGGACCGTGAAGAGCTAGAATCTTACTTTGATGGCCATGGCATCCGCTTCCTCGGCATTTTCCATGGGTTTTTCGTAAGTCTTCCCTATTTTGGCCACGAAGTCCTTTACAGTTTCACATAATATTCTTGAGGTTAGAAAAGAAGAAAAGAGAGGGGAGATATCAAATTAGCTAGGCAGGTTCTGAGCACTCATTTGACTGCTTATTGTCTGCACCCACCCTTGGCGTTGGGAACCCGGCTCTGTGATCGCACTTGGACAGCAGACAGCTTGCAAAACTCACTTGCTGTGCTTTCAACCCAAAATGCCTCCTTTTGATCAGACTTCACCCAAGAGAGTGCTAAGAGCTGCAATAAAATCAGCTGAGTTGATGTACTACCTTACTCGTGCACCCTCTGCACCAGAGGAGTCCACAGAATCACAGAGGGATTGAGGCTGGCAAAGCCCTCTGAGCTCAGCCAGCCCAGCCGAGCACCTGGCAGCACCCCAGCAGCCAGAGCAGGGCACTCAGGGCCACAGCCAGTCCCCAGGTGCAGGACTTGCCCGAGTTGAACTTCATGTGGCTCCTCTGCACCCAACCCTCCAGCCTAGCCAGGTTTCACTGAAGAGCAGAGCATCTTTCCAGCGTCTGCCTCTCCTCCCAGTTTTACTGCTGAGAGGGTTCTCTCTCTGTTCTTCCCCGTTGTTGATGAACATGTTAAACAGGACTGGACCCAGTAAGGATCCCTGGCTACAGGCCTCCAGCTAGACTCTGCACTGCTTGTCACACCCTTCTGAGCTCTGTCTGTCAGCTAGCTCTCAATCCACCTCAATCCACTCATCCAACCCACACTCCTTAGCCTTCCCTGTGAGGATACTGCAGGAGACAAAAGCCTTGCTGGAGCTGAGGAAGACAACATCCTCTGCTCTTCCCTAGTCTGCCCAGCCCGTATCCACCCCAGGCGTCTATCAGATTGGTTAAGCATGACTTCTCCTTGGTGAACCCACGCTGAGTCCTCCCCATAACCTCTTCTTCCACATGCTAAGACTTCGCAGCGATGGGGGTGAGGCTGACCGGCCTCTGCTTTCCCGAGCACTCCCTGCCCTTTTTGAAGCCTGGAATAACATCTGGTTTCCTTCAGTCTGCAGGCTCCTCTCCTGTTCCCCATGCCCTTCCAAGGGCGATGGAGACGGAGGGAGCAATGACATCGGGCAGGTCCCTCAGCTCGTGGGAGCATCCCGCTGGGGTCCTTGGATTAGGAACAGCTTCGTCTCCACTTCATGGAGTGGTTTTAAAGCCTTCCCTGTGAATATTCTCTGCTTCTATAAAATGAGGATGTGTTTGCTGTGCAGTCATCTGTGGCAGCTGCTTTCTGTACTCGTTTAACAGACAGAATATGCACGGTAACAGAGCTCAGCACAGACACCCTGAGCTGCACCCGCCGGGAGAGCCGAAAGCTCAGGCTCACAGGGACGGCTATCACAGCGCTGATGCTACAGCAGGGATTGATCCCTCGCCCTGGACACGACACCCATCCACTCACTTGGCAGAGGATATGACAACCGAGTGCTGATCAGAATTGAGGATCTTTGCAAGATGAGCAGCAACCGAGTCCTCATAGGCAGATATCTGAAAACAGAGAGAGGAAAGACCTCAGCTCCCACGCCCCAGCAGTCCAACACCGTGCCCTGAGCTAACCAGCAGCAGCCCCTCCATCGCAGACGGACTATGGGGACACAAGCAGCTGGAAATGCAGAGTCTCCCTGCACAGTGCAGTTTATCTACCAGATTTTCAATATTCAAAGTATTGCTGCATCTGAGAACTGGATGTTTTCCTCCTGCAGAGAAAGCTGTGAGTTATTTCTAGGCTGAATAAAAATCGACCTCCCTTTTAGGGTTCTAACGATCTAATGAATCACAAGGCAGTGTCTTTCCTTTCTCAAACAAGCAAAGGCCTCCTCAAGCTGAACTGCTCAACAGGGACTCCTCAGGTAACCCCCAGACAAGGCTGGTATAAGGGGATCAGACCCAGCCCGCAGGGGGATTGGGCTAGATGATCTTTCGAGGTCCCTTCCGATCCCTAAGGATTCCATGATCTAGGGCTGAGACTTCACAAGAACGCTTGGTGTGTGTGCACTGCTCCTCTCTCCTGGCACAGAGGAGCTGTCAGATCCGAAATAAGCAGGCTGTGATTTGGAACGGATCTGAAAGGCATTCTCACACATCCTCTCTCAAAATAGAGGTGCATCCACACAGCAATGCTGAAAGAAAATGTTATCCCCGCTCCGAATCCTAAGCTAAAAATAAAAGCAGCTCTCAAACGCTGGGGTGGGAATGTCATCAGGAATTGAATTACAGGCACCCTCTCCCTAAACCACTACAGGCTCCACTTGGAGCAAGCAGAAACGCTACTGCTTTGCTCCCCCTTTCCCCCCAGGATCACTCCTGGGTGTAGAAGGGCGATAGCAGATGCGATTTCATCTCATGTCAACCTCACCCAGGTACCTACAGCCTGTGGATCCGATGGACCACCACACAGGCTTTATGTGACCCCCATGTGCAGGAGCAACCAGTCCCTCTGTCAGAGGCAGGACTAACTGGAACTAAACCCCTACTGCTCTTCTTTCCCAAGATGAAGAGGTACTTGAAGATGCTCGAAGAATCAGCCTTGGTTTGAGCTGCTGCCCCTGGAAACAGAGCCAGACAAAGCAGCAGCACTGATATCCCAGCCGGTGGGGGCCCCAGCTGTTCCCCACCTGGAGATCCAACAAGCTGCCAAAGGTGAGAACCTCACCGCCTGCTCCAACAGCCTGAGCTCACTGCTGATTCACTACTGCTCCTCAGGCACTTTCCATTTCAATGGAGTCTCTGAGGAGCCTGCTGTTGTCCCACCCTCAGTCAGACTGCTGCTACCTACTCATCTGATTCCAGCACCTCACTCCCTCAAAATCGACACCTCTCCAAACAGAACCAGCACACACCTAGCCTGACAGGCGGGCCAGTGCTGGTGCAGTGGGGCAGCAGGAACCTCGTGGAGTTCAGAGAGGACAAGTGCACTCCTGCAGCTGGGAATGCACAGCCCTCAAGTGCAGCTCAGACTGGAGAGCAGCCCTGTAGAGAGGGACCTGGGGGTCTCAGTGGACAGCAAGCTCAACAGGAGGGAACAGAGTGCTGCTGTGGCAAGGAGGGCCAACAGGATGCTGGGCTGCATTAACCAGGGCATCACCAGCACAGAGACAGAGGGGATCTTGGCACTCTGCTCACTGCTGGTCAGACCACACCTTGAGTGCTGCTATCAGGGTTGGGCCCTGCTAGACAAAAGGGATGCAGACAGACTGGAGAGGGTCCAGGGAAGGGAGACCAGGGTGATCAGGGGATCACTACATAAGGGAAAGACCTAGCTGCTTGAGACGCACAGGAGGAGCAGCACTGCCTCCGTTCAGAGATCACAACCATCAGCCTCTATTCTATGCACAAGCATCTCCGTTATCAGCACTGTCACCCCAGAGCCCCAGGGACAGGGAAGTGACCAAAATCAAACAGAAAGCCACCTGGCACTCCTCTGACTCTTCTGCAGTCACCGGAAGAAGAGAAGGCTTCGTTGGTAACTTCAGCTCATACGACATTATGCTCCACCTGAAAGAAACACGAACAGAGCTTTCAAGTGTCCAGACAGCCAGGCTGCTCCCTGCCCCAGGACAGCAGCACAAAGAAGAGCTGTGGAGGAGCGTGTCAGGGGATGGAGCACCTCTCCTACGGGGACAGGCTGAGGGAGCTGGGGCTGTTCAGCCTGGAGAAGGCTCCGGGGGGACCTTCTTGTGACCTCCCAGTCCCTGAGGGGAGCTCCATGAGGGCAGGGGAGGGTCTATTCCCAAGGGTCTCTATGGAGAGCACAGGGAGCACTGGGTTCCAGCTGGGAAAGGAGAGGTTGAGGCTGGAGAGGAGAAACAAGCTCTTCCCTGGGAGGGGGGCTGATGGCTGGAATGGGCTGCCCGGGGAGGTGCTGGGGGCCCCATCCCTGGAGTCACTGCAGGTCAGGCTGGCTGAGGCTCTGAGCAACCTGCCCTGGGGAGAGCTGTCCCTGCCTGTGTAGGGAGGTTGGGCTGGGTGGCCTCTGGAGCTCCCTTCCAGCCTGGAACCCTCTAGGATTCAGGTATCTAAATCACAAGACATTCAGGCAGGCAGCAAAGACCTTCAGGCAAAGCATCCACAGCACAAATCTGTGCAAACTAAGTGCAGAAGACCAAGGAGAACGGAGCACTGCCTAGAGAATAAGAGTAGAGAATTCAGCTATGAAGAGGATCCCCAAAGCCCCCTCCTCAAGAAAGGAGTGGGGGGAACAGGGGATGCGGTACAGGATGGACTCACAGCAGCTGCACAGGGGAGCCCCCCACCACAGACCAATCCCCCACAGAGGAAGACCAGTGGAATGCTGTTGGTTCACCCGGAGCCTGGCATCCGCCCTGTGGTGGTATATTCCCCACCCCGTCTCCCCTCCTCTCTTAACTCTACCCCTCTCCTGTTCCCCTTTCTTTTCCTTCAATCCCACGCTGCTGACTGACAGAGCTGTGTGAACGCAGACCCCTGGGTGCCCTCCCCTTGGTTTAGCATCACCGCATGGCAACGGGACCTCTCGCCAATCCACCGCCCTTTACGGACTGAGACAGCATCCAGAAACCCAAGAGCAGGGAGCACTGCAGGCTCTAAAGGGGATCTGGGCCATTGGAGAGGCAGAGGAACCCCAGGAGCCTCTCCAGGCAGCCCATGCCCCTGCGGGTTTATTTACCTGTCTAACATTTTGGTGCTGGCTCGTTCTAGCTTCTCCAAAATCTGAGGCAGCTGCGTATCATCATCACAGGATCCTCCCCAGCCAAGGACTCGAGCGAGGTCATTCCCAGTACCCAGGGGCAACACTCCTAACTGACACTGCAACACAAGGCACGAGCTGTTGGAAACCGGGGAGAGGCACCGCACGCAGGGACGGAGGAGCGGCGAGAAACGCTCGCTCCACAGCCGATGGCTACCGGGCACGGACAGCCCGGTGCCACCCTGGAGCCGCCGCTCGCACAGCTACCCAGCCGTAGTGACTGAGGTTGACCCAGAGAGGGAGGAAACCACCGAGTCAGCACACTTGCCTGCTTGTGCAGGCTGAGCTTATCGATTTCAGACAAGACCCAGCCCACGCTGCCGTCACCGCCGCACACGAGGATCCTGAAGTTGTCAAACTTCTGAAACAGCCGCAAGCTGCGAAGAGAGAGCAGCCAGTGAGAGGCAGTCGGGGCCAGCAGCGAGACAGCGATCACATCCACTGGCAGCGGTTGCTGGGAGTAGAGTGACGGGCACGTTTAGGGTCCTCGTCCTGCTGTTCGGGGCACGCGCACACACAGCCATCGCCACGGCTCTGTAGCCCTGGGCTGCTGGCTCTTCCACTCGTGCTGACGTCCCTGGTCACGGGCAGGCCAAGCTGTGTGTCAGAAACCACCCCCACTGACTGCTTTCAGGATTTGAGGAAGTGTTTTAGTACTGCAGGACTTTTCTGAGCGAGGAAACCAGAGCTGCTCTAGGCTTCTCCCTTCAGGCTGAAGCACAGGGCAGCCCTGGGGATCTCACAGGAGAAGAGGTTAAGGCACAGCAACAGGATGTGTGCTGCTACACCAGGCACTGCTACAGGCTGCGGGATGAGGGGCTGAGAGCTGCCCAGCACAACAGGGCCTGGGGGGGCTGGCAGACAGCCGGCTTCATGGGAGCCAGCAGGGTGCCCAGGTGGCCAAGAAGGCCACCAGCATCCTGGCCTGGATCAGGAAGAGTGTGGGTGGGCAGCAGGAGAAGGGGAGTTCTCCTGCCCTTGGGAGGGGGACTCTCAGGAGTCTCAGTCTCAAGGACTGGGGTCGGTTCTGGGCCCCTCAGGGTGGGAAAGACAGGGCGATGCTGGAACGAGTCCACAGCAGAGCTACCCAGCTCAGGAGGGGCTGAGAGAACCAGTCGTGTGAGGAGAGGCTGAGGGAGCTGGGCAGGGGGAGTCTGGAGAAGAGGAGGCTGAGGGGGGACCTCCCTGCCCTCTCCAGCTCCCTGCAGGGAGGCTGTGGAGGGGTGGCTGTTGGCCTCTGCTCCTTGGTGCCTGCTGACAGCAGCAGGGGCACTGCTCTGCAGTTGAGGCAGGGGAGGGTCAGACTGGCTCTGACAGTCACCAACTCTTGAGGCATTTCTATCTTCCTAAAGAAGGGTGATAGCTGTCGAGAGCAAAAGACACGGGAATTCAGGGAAACAACTGGGATACCAGGAACCTGAGCAACTGGAGAGACTCCCTTGGCAATCCACTGCCCCAGAGAATGCTCTCTGCTCTTTAGATCAACTCCAACGAGAGCAGACATGGGCCTGACTTAACCAAAGACCTGCTCAGGGCCAGTCTGTGGATGCTGCTGGGGAAAAGGAGTGAACAGCGATCGACCTGAGCCAGTGTGCGAAAGCCAGGCAAGCCTCAAGGGCTCTGCAAGAAATCCAGGAACCACCGGCGTGGTTTTCAGAGCATCCTCTCTCAAAAAGCATCCCTCCAGTGAAGATAAAACTGAGGAGAGGCCGAGGGAGCTGGGCAGGGGGAGTTTGGAGCAGAGGAGGCTGAGGGGGGACCTTACTGCCCTCTCTAAGTGCTACTTAAGGTGTCATGTTGTCACCAGCACAGCCCTAACGACAGAACTCGACAGCCCTGCCCTGCCCCATGGTGCCTGCAGTGCTGGCCCACTCTCTGAGCTGTATTTCTGTGCCTTTATTGGATCTCCCTTTTGATCCCAGAGGCAGAACCCTGGGTCTTGAACAGCACAGCCATTTGAGTTGTGATTAACAGGGGACTGAACCACCAGGCTACCTCTCTGCAGAATGAAGTGAGGCCACAGAAAAGTGCACACAACTGATGGGCAGGGAGGGGTGAGCTGTGGCACTGCTCTGCACGTTTCACCCCATCTCTCAAGGATCACCCCTCAGGTTTTAGAGAATGCCCAACGGGTTTCACTGTGCTCCTGCTCCAACTTTTGGGAGCCCCTTGTTTTGGGAGCTCCTGGAAAATCTGTGCTGCATCAAGCACGCTTGCACTGGGGCTTTCAGAGGAGGGATGCTTTAGGGTACTCAGCCATCACCCCCTGCAGACTCCCCTGCTGACATCCTTGTTCCAAATATCACGGGGTACATTCAGACAGCAGTTTTCCCAGTGAAGACCCTCCAGGACAGCTATTCTCATGCTAGCCATTCGTAGCAAAGCCACGGGGCTACCTGAATGATACACATGAAATGGAAGAGAGCCACCCAGGCAAGAGTGCCTCGAGGCCTTGATTCAGGAAGGCACCTGGATTTGAAATGCTTTCTGCACCTTACCCATCGACAGCGGGCACAGCCAGCCAGCCAGCCACACCACACCCAGGCGGACGGGCTCCGCTCTCCGCTTTCCCATGGAGTTCTCCTAGGAAGGAAGTATTATCCTACGATCCTTCCACCCACCAGAAGTCACCCTGACTCTCTCTTCCCTCTCGGATGACAATTAGGAGCTCAGAGCTAATATTCCTGAGCGGATGATAGCAACGCAGGGCCCACACAGCACAACACTTGGCACTACATTCCCTCGTGGAAAGGCCGAGGTCATTACCCTAAGTGAGGTCCTCCGTTCATTAAATCGAACACCTGAGCTGGATTTAACGACTGTTTGAATCGACGAAGAAACTTGACTCCCTGATTGTCTCCGCTCTTTGAGTTAACAAAAACTAAAAGAGGACTGGCACAGGATGGCGGGCATGTGGCTTTCCAGAAACCTGTGAACACAGGGAGAAAGAATGAAATCAATAAGGCTTTCTGACATGAACCACACAAAAAAGTCATGGGAAATAGGAAGAGAGGGAAGAAGGGCAACAGCAGTCTATTTCATCATGCATGAGCTAAATGCTAAACCGAGCAGCAGCCCTCCGGCTGAAGCACAAGAGCTGGAGTTTGACCGGCTCGTTTGACCCCGGAGGGTATCCCCAGCGCCTGGATCTAGTCAAATCCTGAAGGCAAGAGCTTTATTGTCTTTCCATGGTGGGAATTTCTTACATCTCATCCTCACAGATCATCACGATTACATAGGAGCTTTGGGTTCAGGAGTTTGGGTCTTCATCTCATGCTTCTTTAACCACAGCAGGTTACTGACATCGGTATGGGCTTCCTAAGCTACTCAGAACCTCCAGAAGCTGCTGCACTCGGGTGCTCCCGAGTGAGACTGTGCAGGAGATCCCTTTCTTTCCCTCAGACTGGAGTTAGGTTGTTAATTACAAGAGAATCGCTGAACAACAGACCTC
Organism: Upupa epops; assembly: GCA_013397515.1. Lineage (NCBI taxonomy): Eukaryota > Metazoa > Chordata > Aves > Bucerotiformes > Upupidae > Upupa > Upupa epops. The sequence goes on from VZRI01008228.1 coordinate 13,257, forward strand.
CAGCTGGCATCCAAAGCTTCTTAAAGTCATGGTAGGACTTCACTAACGACAGCAAGCCTTCTCTGAGGCCCTCGGGTACCAGTGGGCACCGCTGTGACTGCTGTGACCACTGACGTGACCAGTCCGTGGGAGCAGAGCAACACCTCCAAATCAGCCACCACGCATAGGGGCGTTCAGATGTCAAGGCATGCAAGCAGCTGGTTTCACTGCTAAAATCACTACCAATCCCCAGCAGGATGCTCCTTTACTTCCTCATTATCACAGGGGACAGAGTCAAGCTTGAGTCGTCTCCTTAAACACCAAGAATAAGAACACCTATGGAACAATACCCTGTAGCAACGGGATGCTCTGCTCTACCACACGAGTACACCGAGCGATCCACACGGCAGAAACCATCACTTCTACTCCACAGCAGCATCTGTTAAACTCTGTTGGAGCTGTTGCTCTACGCTTGCCGTCAACACAAGTGGGAGGAACAATGCAGCTGGACTTCACAGCGCTCGTTAAAGCCTCTCCCTGCCTCTAAGCACAGCCTTCCACCGCTCACACGGCTCTACTCTGAGCTGCCAAGGAGCAGCACTCCCTGCTGAGCCATTGCTTGGTCGTGCTCTGTGTGTGGCAGAGCTCTCACGCTGCTTCTGTGTTAAGGGAAGTTAGAGGAGCTATGGGAGCCACTCCTCTCTTTAGCCTGGGAGAGCAGTTGTTGGATCCGAGCTGAGCAGCGGGCCTGCCTCTGCGCACAGCAGTCACCCAGCGCTGGAGAGCACACAGGAGGAGTGATGCAGGCCGGGGAGCCATCAGCCCCCTTCATCTGAGGACTCTGCTCATTCACTTGGAAAGTTCCCGAGAGTCGTAAATAAAACAGGGAAAAAAAGGGGGAAGTTAAAAGACTTTGAAAAAACACTATCAGCTACGTAATTCTCTGGAACACCACAGGGGAAACCTTCTCTACATCTGAAGCAGCCTTCACCTGCTCGGGGAATGATCTGGGCCTCCTCGAGACACTCAGATCTCAGTAGGCACTGCAAGTCCAGAGCTACTACTGCACACACTACACCACTACGTACCATCAGAGTCTATACTGTTTAGTGCTGTTGGAGGGATGATCGATACCTTACATTGGCCAAGCGGACATTTACGAGGATACAGATCTTTGCAGGCAGTGTGAACCTACAAAAGAAACAGTCAGTTATTCCCCTACGGCAGCGGAGGGTCCGGCTGAGAGCAGGACTGGCACAGGACCTGTGGAACAGCAGACTGACACACAACATCAGAGCGTAGAGGGAAGAGGAGCTAGAGTAGAGGGAAAACGTGAGTGCCCAACCACACAGGCTTGTTACTGACTCCACAGAAACGAGGATGGAGTGCTCCAGCTACCCTGGCAGCAGTATCATCTGGCCTTTTAAACAAAGCCCTGACCCCGGGGGCAGCAGGCACACACAGCTCTATACATCCTCCTGGAAAATCTACACTCAAGCTAGGAACCCTACCGAGCCAGAGCAGCGTGGCAAAAGGTGGGTTGTGCTGTACAGGTCTCACCCACAGTTACTGGGAACACATGCAGAGGATGCTGCACTCTGCCTCAATTCCTGATCACCTCTGGGGATAACCCAGGCACCGCTCCGGGCTGGGGATGAGGGGCTGAGAGCTGCCCAGCACAACAGGACCTGGGGGGGCTGGCAGACAGCTGGCTTCATGGGAGCCTGCAGGGTGCCCAGGTGGCCAAGAAGGCCACCAGCATCCTGGCCTGGATCAGGAAGAGCGTGGGCAGCAGGAGAAGGGAAGGTCTCCTGCCCTTGGGAAGCCTCCTCTTCAGGACTGGGGTCAGTTCTGGGACCCTCAGGATAGGA
>VZRI01008229.1:0-14950 GCA_013397515.1 Upupa epops
AAGCTAACAAGCTGGTGCTGGCTATTCTGAATCTGAGCCCTTAGCAAAAGAGGGGAGGGCTGCAGGTTGACCCCCACAGAAGGGGGTTTGCAGGTACGAAGAACAGCTTGTCTCTTTGGCTTCTCTACATTTGAGCTCCAATGCAAAAAAGAGCTGTGGCTACCCCTGCAGCAGAGCTGTAGCCACACTTAGGATTCTTCTGCATTCCGCCCTTCTGCGGCAGGGGGTTGAGAGCCAATGCTCACCCCCCCACACCCTTAGGGGGGTGAGGGGAGCTCTCTCTCTTCTAGAGGAGTTCCCTATCTCTCTAGACGTGTGGCAGAAGAAGCAGGAGAAAAAAGATGGTGAAGAAGATGACGAAAAGGAGAGAAGAAGGAGGAAGTACCTTCCCTTTATGGACTCTGTCCACCAATCACGTGTAGAGTCCAGACAGTGACACAGGACGTCTGCTAGGAAAGCTACTTCCAGCTTCAAAATTAAATACTTCATCAGCATAAAGGCGCTACAACTAAATTTCAAAATTTGGTAATTTTCAAATCAGAACAACGGGACAGATCAATCTGGATGCTTAAACTCTTCAACAGGCAGCTAAAATAATCCATGGAAGGTGGTCAAATCTCTTGCCTTTGCCTAACATTGCCCTGGAAAACTCATTCCTGGTATATTGGAAAAACCTCAGCATTCTGCAGTCAATTGTGCAGGAGAAAGAGAAGCTTCTAAAATTACCTGTGGTTTATTATGATAACCTCTACATTGTCCTGATTTTGAATTCATTTGGATTAAAACACTTTGGAAGTGCTCGGTAATGCACTCAGTGTTCAGAACCAAACAGAACCAATGCGTTCTGTATAGCATTCAACACTGGACCTTCCTTTTTTGAATCACAAGAAAAAAATTAACTAAGTTCCATTAGCAAATGGATCACAACAGGATTTGCAACAAACACTCCACACAGTATCAGCCATTTGGACAAAGCACAGCTCACACACACACACACACACTTTTCTGCTCTATGCCTTGGTTCTACGACTCTAAATTGATTTACAGCCCCATGTGAGACTCGTGGAAGAGCCCCAGGCAACTCTATCCTGCTCACAGACGATTTGCAACACTGAATTTCTCAATTTGCCCATTTCCATTTTCCTTCCTTTCAATAACAGATTTCTGGAGGGAGTAGAGAGAGAGAGGAGAACACAGATTTAATGGTTACATAACCTGGGACACAAACAAGTTTATCACCATCTCCTACTCCTGATCCTAGAGAAGTTATTATTTGAATAGGAGAATCACTGTTGCCCACTCAGCAGCCCTAGCAAACATCGGTATCTGTAAGCAGCACCAGCATCCTCACCGCATGACTATGACGATGCAAAAGCTGCTGTGAAATGAATCACTAACTTTAATGGACCTTCAATTATAAAAGTTTTGCTTTTATTAAACCAGAAGATTTAAAAAAAACCCAGGGAAATGGTGTTGACACACATGAGAAATGCCTCAAAAAGGCAGCAAGCTTAGTCTAAAGAAGTATGCTCATTAACCCAACCCCCAGCGTAACACTGGAATCACTGGGTAATTATCCATAGAATCACAGAATCAACAAGGATGGAAAAGACCTTCAAGATCATCAAATATGACAACCCGCTCTACAACCCCCAACCACTAACCCATCTCCTGAAACACCCTGGCAGCCTGTTTGTTGAACCTCTCCAGGGATGGTGCCTCCACCCCTTCCTGGGCCTCCTGTTCCAAGGCCTCCCCACTCTTGCTGGGAAGAAATTTTTCCTGAGATCTAATCTGAACCTTCCCTGGTACCACCTGACCCCATTTCCTCTGGTCCTATGGCTAGTTCCTAGAGAAAAGAAGCCTAGACCTGCCTCACCCCAACCTCCCTTCAGGTAGTTGTAGAGAGCAGTGAGGTCTCCCCTCAGCCCCCTCTTCTCCATGCTGAACAGCCCCAACTCCCTCAGGCTCTCCCCATCAGACCTGTTCTCCAGACCCCTAACCAGCCCAGCTGCTCTTCTCTGCCCTCTCTCCAGCACCTCCATGTCCTTCCTATCCTCTGGTGCCCAACACTGCCCTCAGTACTCATGCTTCAGTCTTATCAGGGCTGAGCATAGGGGCAGGATCACCAACTTGGTCCCACTGGCCACACTACCACTGATGTAGGCCAGGATACCACTAGTCTCCTTGGCCATACATCTTCCAGTTCAGCAATTTGGTCTGGAGAAACGGCATTAGCAGTCCCGAGGTGCCACCAGAAACTAGAAACAAGAACCAGAATTTGCTATTCTTGCTTTTAGTCCAATAGCCCTTCTAATAGCCACATTCCTCCCCTTCATTACTCTTTGTATGTTACATCCATAATGGAAAAAAAGGCTATGGAGAGTATTTTCTGAGGGACAGTGGGCAACTAGAGATGTTTGAAAAACACTCAATTTTACAGTCATTCGCTCTGGTTGACTCCACCTTGCTGGGGTCACACAGCTCAAGCTTAGAGACAACTTTGGCCCTGTATCTACCTGCTTCTCCAGCTGTTTTTTGCTGATTTAACACCTCAGAATGAAATGGATCTGGATCCCCAGTCCTATGGCTTGACTGATGGGCAAATCTAAGACATAGCTATTTTATTCCACTGCTTCAAGACACTGTGAACACTAGATTTGCATTACCACTTCCCAAGTGCTGCTTGGGTGATTTTAGAGCTTGGTAACAAGAAAAGATACCCAAGAGAGCTGGCAGTGATTCTTACTGTTGATAAACCTTCAGTTTGCTAAGGTGATTCCTAGCAAGGGACAGGAATTCTCTGTGGTTACTCTCTCATCCCATGGCTTGGTGGGCAAGAGCAATGAAAGTTCCTGCTGTCTTTGTCTTCCCCATTCCCATTTGGCATCTTCTCCCTAGGGACTAGCGATAGGACAAGAGAAAATGGGGACAGGTTGTGCCAGGGGAGGTTCAGATTGGATTTTAGGCAAAACTTCTTCCCAGGCTGTGTCATCCCCTGTAGTGATGCCACAACTGCACTGCCATGCTTTCACGCACATCAGGGAGCAAACCCAAAACACATCTCCTTCCCCAAGCATTATTGCTTTTGAAAGCCATCTCCGTAGTCTAATTCACTACGGACACCAAGTAAACCAGCCACATAAAAAGTAGACTGGCCAGGAGAGCCCCTCTGCTCTGCCCTGGTGAGATCTCACCTAGAGTCCTGTGTCCAGCTCTGGAGCCCCCAACACAAAAAGAAGGAGGACCTGATGGACCAAGTCCAGAAGAGGCCATGCAAATGATTGGGGGGGCTGGACTCTCTGCTCTGGGAACAGGCTGAGAGATTCGGAGTTGTTCACCCTGAAGTGAACTACTGGCTTTGAGGATACCTGCTAGAGACCTTCCAAGAGGCCTGTCAGAAGACTGGGGAAGTCTATTCACAAAGGCAGGGAACGATTAGACAAGGAGTCATGGTTTGAAGCTGGAAAAGAGCAGATTTAGGTTGGACATGAGGAAGAAGTTCTAGAATCTGAGGGTGGTGTATCCCTGGAACAACTGCCCAGAGAGGTGGTAGAGTCCCCATCCCTGGAGCCATTCAAGGTCAGGCTGTATGGGGCTCTGGGCAATCTGGTCTGGTGAGTGATGGCCCTGCTTGTTGTAGGGGGATTGGAAGTCCCTTCCAATCCTGCAACTCTGTGATTCTAAGCGTTATCAATTTGTCCTGACACAGCATGGCATCAGCTTCCAGCCCAGCTCCACAAATCCAACGTGTGCTAAGACCTTAAATGGGTTCCATGCAAGTGAGAGTTTCCCTGGCTACACTAAAACTCAGCTCAGAGTGGCCAATGGGGCCCATTTACTGACAAAGACTTCATTTGGGAAATAGGGGCTGTATCACCCTGTCTGTAGGGAACCATGTGGCCACTGGTTCTGCCTGCAACAAGCATCTCCCCATCAAGAGGGAACCACTAGAATTCTCTCTCAGTTCAATTAGTAGGCCCTAGACCACTCTGCTGCTTTTTCCTTAAAGAACCCCTTCTGGTTTCCTAAAAAACAACCTTCTGATGCAGGATGAAGTACTAAATCAGATGCAATGAACAATTTTCCTTCTGCAGTGAGAAATGTGATGATGGTTAAGATGAAAAACCTTTTTTTCCCATGAGTCATACATTTTGAATGAAAAATCTGCAGAATTTCAGGACTGTGTGTTTCATGAGCAAAATTACTCAGCAAATCCTACAACAGTTTCTGTTGGGGAGGTTGTCTTGTGCAACCCTTCTCTCAAAGCAAGTCAACCTTTACCAGAGCATGGTCAAACCTTACTCAGAGCCTAGTCAAACCTTGCTCAGATCATTGCCAAACCTCCCTCAGAGCACTGTGAAACCTTACTCAGAGCCTTGACACAGAACTTTGCAAAAGAGCTGCTGTGTTTTTCACACCTCTTTCCTCTCAGATGACTTTTTCAACAGCAAAATGAAGAGCAGACACCTAAAGCCCACTTAGGAGGCTAAAGACTCTGTCACCATGTCTTATTTGAAAATATTATTGAAGAGACAAGTTTAGGTGTTCTTTGTTCTTTTAAAATTGATCCAAATTAAGCTAATATAAATATTCCACAAGACTCAATGTTCAAGAAATACCAGAAAATATTTGGAGCTAGACATAAGAAAACAAGCAAAGACAGGAGACCAAAGTCTGAACTTTTTTACCTTGAAGCCAGAGTTGTGTCCCGTGATGGGAATCACTTGCAACAGTGAATTCAAGATCGACGGCAAGATGATGTTTTCCTTCAGGGTACCACACGGGGTTTCCATAATGAAGGAATCCTTTTCTCTCCTTATACAAAAATAATTTATTCTCAAGACATTGTTCAGGAGGAGACAACTCACTCCACTGAGTAACAGCTATTGTAAAACTGTACCGGCACATGCACATGCACAGACTGGCCCACTGTGGGAAGAGTCAGCGGGCCTTGAAGCCACAGACCAGCTGCCAGCCTCACCCTTGGTAGTGTGGGATGTTGTTCCTCAGCAGGTAGGTCACCCCACAGCAGCCACTGCCCTCCCTGGGCACAACCCTCAGTTGCTGCTCCCTGGAAGCCACAATCAGGAAGGCAGTTCAAACCCAGAAGTGGTCCTGGGTCTTTCAGTGATGGTTGTTATGTAGGTGAAAGGGTTTATTTTTAACCTGCAGCTACACTTGTATTATATATCTATCCCCATCTCCAAAACACAACCTCAAAAGTCATCCTTGTTTTTAACATGCAGTTACACCAAGAGGGAGCTGTGTACATCACACCCCTGCCTTTACATGTAAAAGAGAACCACTGACTGGTAATGATGAGGTGTCAGATCATGAGGGAAGCTGTCATTGCCATGGCCCAGTGCTACAGCTGTACACAGCTCTGTGGGAGCTGGACTGGTTTGTGTGGAGCGAGACAAAGACTGGATTAGTAAAGGGGAGCCATTCCCTTCCCTCCTCCAGTGACACTAGAGGAGCTGAGATTTTTGGAAGAGCCCAACTGCTATGAAAGTCTAACAGGAAAACAGCCATCTCTGACACCACCCCTCCACCTCTCTGTGCCTCCACTTCTCATTTATAAATTTGTGATAAAACCATGTCCCTCCTCTACCTAGTGAACACAGGTTGAAAGATTTTTGGGCAACTATATGCACAAAGCTGCCTAAAGCTTGCAGCCACAGTGTAGGCTTTGACCTCTGAGCACTGACGCTTTAAAAAATACAGGAAAATATTGGGGAAGGAGAGGAGGAGGGAGAAAAGCCTTTCAGGATATAAGAAAGAAGTTAAATCCGACTAATTACCAAGAGCTTCCCACCAGGCTGACAGATTCCCACCGTGGATACACTCAGTGGTTGCTCTTTATTTCTGAGCTTTTCTTTAATCCCTCTTCATTTCTCTCGTTTCATTTCCAGTCAGGCAAATTATTTTTAATGGGATTGCTAGCATCCAGGAAGCCTTGTCAAATAATCATTATACAACTACTTGCAGGGACCCCCGTGGTTTCTTCCACTCACCGCACATTTTCCCCACCCCACTCACCTCCCATTCGCAGGGGAGGTCGTCTTCTGACTAGGAAAGTGTCAAATTAAAAATCTGGCTGCTTGACCATGTCCTGCTTATTCATCCCGAGGTTTAGCTGCTCTATCTGTCTGATGGATCTTTTACTTGATTGCTTTGTCTCTGGCAATTCAAATTTACACATCAGCCAACACGAAGGCATTTGTAGGATTTTGTTGAGTGACAATCTAAAGTCTGTCAGCTACAGAAAAACTCTAAATCCACTGCTCCTCCTCACCCAAATGGAAGAAAGATTGGGTTTAAAGGAGACTATTAGCCATTTCCAGGGAAGAACATCTCACCAATTGCTTACCACCTACAGATCTGCCTTCAGTGGCCACTGCTTTTTACATACACGCTGCCAAATCCCTGAGCTTTGCCTGTCTCTCTATTAAAGATGCTGCTTGACCTGCAGTATCTTCCTATTTCGATATTTTCTGCCGTAAAGCTCACACCACAGCTGATTTGCTCTTCATCTAGTTTTGCCATATTTCCTTCCAGTTTTCCATGTAACAGAAAAGCACCTTTGCCTCCTATATAGTCTTTATGGCCAGAAATTCCCGGGATCTCCAAACCTTTCAGATTGAGCTGAAATAGCAGAAGAAATCTCAGAAGAGCCCAGCTCCCACAAGGTGGTAGATTCCAGTGAGATATGAAAAAAATTGAGAGACTTTTTTTCCTCTGTGGCCAGACCCACAATTACTGTCAGCAGTACCTTTGCAGGAGGGAGAAACTATGGCAAATTGATAGCATGCACTGCCACTTCAACCAACACTTCCCAGCATGGGACAATTTCTGGAGCCGCAGAAATAAGAGCTCTGTGCTGCTGTGGCCTCTGGTTCACCAGCTAAAGGTACTCTCTGATCCATATGCTTTACCTTTCTGAAACTTGCAAGATTTGTTGTCCTAGGTTCAAAAGAACATTAAGGAGAATCACCTGATTCACTGCAGAAACACCAAGTATCTAGTAACTACAAGGTTCAAGAGGAAACCCAGGAACTGGAGTGCAGAGTCAAAGCCTACCTTTTCATCTCCTGTCCTTCCTGATACACTTCTCCCATTAGAGAATCATAGGATCACAGAATCATTAAGGTTGGAAAGGACCTCCAAGATCAAGTCCAACTGTCAACCCAACCCCAACCTGCCCACTAAATCATGTCCTGCAGGACCATATCTACTTGATATGGCTACTGCACTCCATCCCTGGGCAGCCTGTTTCAACCCCTGACCACTGAGTCATGAAGAAACTATTGCCTGAGACAATTAATATGCTGGTAGACACCCACATTTGGGCACTGTGCTACCTTCATTTTTCTAGCAGAGTCATACACAGATGAGAACAATAAAACTAGCTGCTTGTAGACAGCTGTCACTAGAAAAGATCAATCCAACACACAGGAAGAAGATGGCCAAGGTAGCTGTGGCTGCTCTATCCCTCAAAGTGTTCAAGGCCAGGTTGGATTGGGCTTTGGGCAAACTGGTCTGGTACGAGGTATCCCTGCCCATGGCAGGGGTTTGGAACTAGATGATCTTTAAGGCCAACCCAACCATTCTGTGACTCTATGATGAAAGAAGCAACATATCTGAGGAATGGGTTTGGTTGCTGTTTTCCTAATGACCGCAGCCAGGAAGAATTAAATTCAGTCTAAATCTACTCTATCTTCAAAGGACCTAAACCATCTTGGGACCAACTCAAGCTGGGGATGCAGCTAAGTCATTAAAAACACTTTTGTGTGCCTGTTTCTCCCTAACAGGTTACGCTAACATATGCTCCAATGGGTTTATTTATAGTCCCTCCAAGCTCATTTAATTAGAGATTTACCTTGGATTTATATTTTAGTGTAAGACTGAGCTTGTATAAAGCTTCAGAAACCCTTGTTCATCCTAGCTTGCCACATTGAGGAAGGTCAGATTCCATTTTGCAGGACTGGATTGTGTACTGGGCACTAGGCTTACCCTGAATTTACCAGCTCAGCAGAGGTATGGATAATTATACCCAGTGTAGAACACAATAGTCTACTCCAATGATGTGTTCCAAGCTTCTCCTGCAGGTAATGACAGCACAGCAAACTGTACAGAACCGTAGAGTTGACAAACTTCCTTTTTTGGGTTGGTGAATCATTTGTGAAGTAAACCCTAGTGCTATAGATTTACTTATTGTTCATGAATGGTCTCCAGTTAATTTCACTGAATAATTTTCAGCCTGTTCATTGTAAACAATCGGTAGCTGTGAATATTTGCTACTCATTATAGATGTGGTGAAACTGGTCACCAGGGACATGCATTATTGCTTTGGCATTTTTATTGAACAATTGGTTTTAAAAGGAGAATAATGAATCCTCATACCAATCTTGTAAAGAAAAAATAATCTGAGTGACAACTATCGAGTGAAAATTTCTGACAAGATTCTTGACTCAGAGAAAGTAGGAGTCCAAGAATTTGCAATTAGTACAACCTCACAAATCACAGAATCACAGAATGGTAGGGGCTGGAGAGAGCCTCTGGAGATCACCTAGTGCAACCCCCCTGCCAGAGCAGGATCCCCTAAGACAGGTCATGCAGGGCTGCATCCAGGCAGGTTTTGAAAGTCTCCAAAGAAGAGACTTCACAACCTCTTTGGGCAGCCTGTTCCAGTGTTGTTCCAACAAACATAATCTTTTCAGTTCATAGAAGTATTCCAAAGCCATGATCATTTCCATATTGTTTAAAAATATGCAGCACCAGACATCATACAAAATTCTTTTAGTGTGGCAGGTATTGTTTCAAATGCTATGAAAATTCACATAGAAAACAGGATTTGGTGATAGAGATGAGACTTTAGAGGCATAGAATCATGAAGGTTGGAAGAGACAAGATTATCAAGTCCAACCACCAATGCAACCCCACTCTATCTACTAAACCAGGTTTCCAAGGTCAGATCTACTTGTTTTTTGAATCTCTCCAGGAACGGTGACTCCACCCCTTTTCTGGGCAGCTTGTTCCAACCCCTGACCACTCTGTCAGGGAAGACATTTTTCCTGATGTCCAACCTAAACCTACTCTGGCACAACTTGAGGCTATTTCCTCTTGTCCTATTGCTAGTAATTTGGGAGAAGAGTCCGATCCCCTCTCTTCTCTACACTTTCAGATAACTGTAAAGAGCAATGGGGTCTCTCCTCAACCTCCTCATCTCCAGATTGAACAATGTAAATTCCCTCAGCCACTCCTCATCAGGCCTGTCCTCCAGGCCCTTCATTGCTCTTTGTTGCTCTTTTTCATGTAACAGGAGGTGGAAGAGAAAGGGCAACTCCATGTTGCAGAAACAGTTGTTACAACAGCTTCCTGAGCGAATTGTCATCTTATGTAATCCAGCAACAATACTGCTGGACAATGCTGAAGTAAACAAGTGACACCACTTCAACTTTTTTAGCCATAGTCTCAACATTAACTCCATTAGAAATTAAAACTTTTACAAGAAAACAATCTGTGTTAAGAGCATCTGCATTCCAAGTTTCACTTGCACAAGAAATTTGGAAACAATGGTAAGATTTTTTTCTCAACTGAATCTTCTTGGTGTGACTATTCCACCGGGCTGATCCTAATTCAATGTGTTCTCCTCTCAATGAACTATGCAAAACCATGGGTTTCATGAAGAATTCTAGATTAAAAAAAATCTACAAGCTGGCAATGCTTGACCTTGCTATTGATTCCTTACCAAAGTAACAACTCGGTGTTTTGCAAAATGTTGATCACATTTATAGTTACCACACACCAGTAGCTCAGCTACTTATATCAAAATTGCTATCCACTGTCATACAATCATAGAATGGCCTGGGTATGAAGGGACCTCCAAAGGTCATCTAGTCCAACCCCCCTGCAGGGAGCAAGGACAGCCTCAACTAGATCAGATTGCCCAGAGTCTTGTCCAGCCTATCTGCAATAGCTCCAGGGATGAGGCCTCAACTGCCTCCCTGGGCAACCTGTTCCAGTGTTCAACCACCCACACACTAACATCTACATGCAACAACGGGAAACATGCTCTGTGTAGATGACGCCAGTGCTTATGTTCCCTTGACCAGGACACCATCTCCCAGAAGGAATTTCCCCCCATGCTTTCCAATCAAAACACAACCAGCACTCCAGCAAAATTCACCTTCTCTGACTCAACTTTTATCCAGTGTAAACACTCTCAAGCTGCTGTTTTCACTTTCTTTCAACCAATCAGAGAGGTTGGATAATTATATCAATTAAATTACATTGTTTTCATCACCCAAACTACGACCTAAAGGCAAGATATAAACCCAGACAACTCCACAGTACATAGAATTCTCTGTTAAATGAAAACTTGACCAAAAGGTGAATATCATTCACCATGCAAAGATCATCAACTTATAATAGCACAATAACAAAACAAGAAAAACTTAATGCTCTTTCTGAAAAAATATTGAGGAAGCAGATCATGAACGGATGAGGTCAACAGGATGAGCTTCAACAAGGCTGAATGCCAGGTCCTGCACTTGGGCCACAACCCCCTGTAATGCTACAGGTCTGGGGAAGGATGACTGGGAAACTGCTTGGCGGCATAGGACCTGGGGATGTTGATTGACAGGAGAGTGAACATGAGCCAGCAGTGTGCCCAGGAGGCCAAGAAGGCCAATAGCATCCTTATCTGCATTAAAAATAGCGTAGCCAGCAGGAGGTGATTGTCCCTCTGTACTCAGTTGTTGGTGAGACCTCACATCAAGTACTGGGGTCAGTTTTGGGCACCTTGGTGCAAGAGGGACATTGAGGTGTGGGGATGGGTTCAGAGAAGGGCAGCTAGACTGCTGAAGGGTCTAGATCACAGGTCCTGAGAGGAGCAGATGAAGGAGCTGAGGCTGTTTAATCTGGAAAGGCAGAGGCTGAGAGGTAACCTTACCCCTCTCTACATGTGAAAGGACATTGTAGAGAGGTGGATGCTGGGCTCTTGTCACAAGTAACTGTCGTCAGAACAAGAGCAAATGGCCTCAAGCTGCAGCAGCGGAGGTTTAGATTGGATATCAGGGACATTTTTTTCACTGAAAGGTTCATCAGGCCTCTGAACAGGCTGTCCAGGGAAGGGGTTGAGTCACCATCCCTGGACATGATCAAAAGCTGCATAGATGTGTGTTGGGGAACAGGGTTTAGTGGTGAGTCTGACAGTGGATTTAGTACAGTAGGGTTGGACTTGATAATCTTGAATATCTCTGCCAACCTAAATGATTCTATGAATGAAGGGCAGCAGGATGCAGGAATCTGGTATATTTCTAAGCCTTTCTGCCTTAAACACGTTGCAGTCCAACAAACTGAATAAAGACCCAGGAGCTCATTTGCTGGACATGTAACTGAGATTTCCCCTAATGCTGTGACAAGTGCCACAGAGTAACTCCAGAGAAAAACAGACACTTTCAGCAGACAGCAGCATCGGAAACCTGACAAATAGGGCCCAATGCTACCTGCTCAGGAAAACTCAAACTGAACATCTCTTTGTTAACTGAGCCCTGTCAATCAGAGCACTCAATGAGGCTGGGGTCAGCGCCTAAAGAGAACATGTCTATTCAATTCATATCTCATAATTACAGCATTACACAAGCACCCCCAGTTCCTCTTTCTATAAAAATTCATGGTCTTGTCTTTGGAAATCTGAACAACTCTTCTAACACAATGCTGTGTGCGATGATTCTACTGAAAGCCTCGTGCTGTGGTAAGAGGCTCAAGCTGAGAAAGCAGCAAAACTACATCTTCACAAAGCTTGAATGTCACAACCTCACCATAGAAAAAGCTTAATTTTATGTCTTTCTATAAAACCATCTATGTCACTGATTTCATCTGAAAGCTAAGATTAGGTAATGGAAGGGTAAAGTAAAGCTTTGATGTTAAGATTTTAGGTCTGGTTGCTACAAGCACTGAAAATTGGTTCTTCACTAGCAAAAAGTGAAGGCAGACAATAGCTTCATCCTTGAACAAGATGGCTAAACTCGAAGGAACCAATATAAATGTACTTTAGCCTGTCGAAGTGAGCCATGTGAGCTAGGTGGGCTATAGAAATGCAGGACTTGCCACACATTAGCAATCACAGGGGCACTCTAATCAGGGCTGCACTTTACACTTTTATCTCAAAGGCTACAAAAAGTGTAGGTTGGCTGAGCTCCTTGATTTTGTAGCTTCCTAAAGCTTCATTTAAGGTTCTTCTGGAAAGAATAAAACCAAGGGACCAGTGGAAACTGCCTTGATGTCCTTCAGGAAAAATCTATAATAAATATGAGTTAGGGGTCAGGGAAGAAACACATCCATTACTGGACTAACCTAGAGGGTTTAAATCAAACTCACTAGATTTGATAAACAGTGAAGTCACTCTCATCCCTGTACTCTAGGTGAACTTGGTTAATTATACTGCTGCTGAGAGCAAAGTGCTAATTACAGGCTGGCAGAATCCCCAGGCATGATGGGGTTGACATTGTGCTTCTTTCCTCTGGGCACTCAGCTTTCCAGGGTGTTGTGCCCCAGACTCATGATATTCCTGCCTTCATAAGCCCTGCCTCATTTCCTCTACAGTGCTGAGCCATCATGATCAATTATGTGCTCAACAGACATTCCAACTGGCCAGGCAGAGTGAAAACTCCCATTGCCTGTAAGAACACAGAGATGGTGAACTGAGAGGGAGGGGTGAAGCTGCAGAGGAAAAAGAAGAAAATACTAATTTTGCTGTCAAATGTATAGGCAGGCTGTGCTGTCCCTGATGAACTGCTGCTTGTCTTGCAGATGCTGCTTGTGACAATCCCTACAGCATGGATGCCCTTCTGAGAGCCTTCAACCTTTACACAGCAGAGGTGAACCTGTAAGACATACGCTTTGGATTTTAAGTTCCTCTGAAAAAGGGTAAAACATTCAGGATGCTTTCCAGGGCTTCACGCCACCCTGCAGTGACATCTCATACAGCAAGTGCTCTTCTACTGCTCTATACTTAGGATTATATGTAGGGAAAAATATAAATAGAGGATGGTCCACACCCTCCGTGACATTTGCACCCAGAGGGGAAAATTGCTAGAGATTTCCTTCTCCTTCATTTGCTACTGAGCTAATCCCTCTGTGCTTCTGAGCACAGATAACTGATAAGTAACAAAAACGTTGTTTGCAGGGGCCCCTAATTAATGGTGAGCATCAGTGGGTACCAGCAATCTTTTTTCCTTCATAGCAGTCAGCCATCCCTGCCAGAGCACAGAGCTAACGAAAAGTCTGTTCACTTTGCAGTTCAGATACAGATATCATTTGTTCCTCTGTTTCCCCAAAACGAACACATAGTCAGATGTAATTGCTTACCAACTTTGATCTTTTTCTGTAGTGTCATTCTGGAGCTTGAAAAAAGCTCAAAGAAGGCACAACTGCAACATGGGGAGGAGGTAAGCAATTGCTCATAGAATCCAAACGAGAGCCTTCATTGTGCTTCTTGTTCTTCCTACAGCACCATGATCCGGCTGTGCTTTTTGTACCTTATTAGCACCATCTAAGGGGAGAAAATGGGAATCACCTGCAGGCAGAATTCAGTCAGGAAATAACAGTACAATCTCTTCACTGTGTTGGAGATCCATGTCAGAATATTTCAGCTCAAGAGAGACCCAAGAAAATCATTTTAGTTCTCCCATAACTCAGGAAAAACACTGAATAAACATCAGTGAAAAAAAAAATCAGAATATTAATGTACTTTCCAATTTGAGCTTAAAACTCATGTGCAGGATAAGGAACAGTGAAGGGATTTTCTCCCACTAACACCAGATTAACAGGAAAGGTGTGGGAAGTGCTGGCCTATAAAAAAGCTGAAATTATTGAGAAGAAGTTGTAAAATTTTGTTAAAAATAAATCAATTAATAGGCACTTTACTGGGAGGTGGGGAGGGGGAGTTGGTAATGTTCAAAATAAAACCCAAGTGCTTGTATGCATCATAATGACAATTTTGTATGACAAAGAATCACCAAAAAAGTCCACTTGAGAAGCTAACAGAGCTCAACAATTGGCTATTGGTGTAGACGTTACCATCTGATCAATCATCAGGGCATTCACTGTCTATCTTTAGACCTCTAACTCAGATGGTAACTTAGGGCTCTTGTACTTCACCAGCTGAGAGAGTCTTCCAGCTTCTGTCTGAGGCTGGCTGGCTGGCTGGCTGGCTGAGAGATACCAGGGAAAGAAGGAGTCCCTGTCTGCGCCAGTGCAGTAAAGGAAATGTTCCATGAATGACCTGGTGTAATGAGAGGTGTCCCTGCCCATGGTAGGAGGGCCAGAACTAGGTCATCTTTAAGGTCTTTTCCGACCCAGATCATAGAATCATAGAATCATCAGGGATCAGAAGGGACCTCGAAAGATCATCTAGTCCAATCTCCATGCCACAGTAGGACAACTAGACCAAGTCACAGAACAGATCATTACAGATTGGATGTGACCTGTAAAGATCATCCAGTCCAATCCCCCTGCCACAGCAGAATCACCCAGACCAGGTCCAGGTGGGTTTCAGATGTCTCCAGAAAAGGACACTCCACAACCCCCTGGGCAGCCCTCTCCAGTGCCCCATCACCCTCCCTGGAAAGAAGTCAAAGAATCAGTCAGGGTTAAAAGGGACCATAGGATCATCCAATTCCAACTCCTCTGCCACCCTAGAGCAGGCTGGCCAGAACCTCATCCAGCCTGGCCTTAAACACCTCCAGGGATGGGACCCCAACCACCTCCCTGGGCAACCTATTCCAGGCTCTCACCACTCCCACAGTGAAGAACTTCCTCCTCACATCAAGTCTAAACCTACCCCCCTCCAGCTTTGCTGCATTCCCACTGGTCCTGCCACTACCTGAGATCCTAAAAAGCCCCTCCCCAGCTTTTTGTAGCCCACTTCAGATACTGGAAG
>VZRI01008232.1:0-63077 GCA_013397515.1 Upupa epops
AGCGTGTTGCCCTTGTCCCAAAGAACTGATCGCAGCATGTGCAAACATAGGATTAGAAGATACATTGAGTAAGGGTGGGATGGGTACTGTGGCTTACAAAGAGAGTTATCTTGTAAATAGATTTGGGGGAAGAATGTAGAGTGAAAGCGAAGAGGATCTGATAGATGAAAGCAGAAAGTTTCTAGCAGGTAGAGGGAGTAGATAAAAGCAGCAGGAAAATGGCAGGATTGGGAAGAACAAAAAGAACAAGAGAAGGAAGATAAAAGCAGGGGTGAGGTGATGAGCTATGCAAAATTCTACACAGACACTTATAAAATTAACAACACACCCTGGTGTGTACACAACTTGCCCACACCTTCGTTTCACACAATCACTTATGCTACCTGATAGTCCCACAGATACGCAGATAGACCCACTCCATTTCACAAATATAAAGGTTTGTAGATTCCACAGCCAATTATCTTCCAGTCTAAATCAGATACAACCCTCAGCTGAGCAGTGATTTATATACACATCGAAGTAATTATCATGAGACATCATTCTGATTACTAGTAAAGCTATATGCTGTCCTGAAGCTTGATATGTAAATAGGTACAGGTTCAGACCTCTATGCATATGCTTCCTCCTTTATTCCCAGTCTAGTGTCGTGCCTATTGCCAAGAACTTAGCTACAGTTAAAACACATAAAAGCACTCTGATGGGACCCAGTGTGACACATCATAATGAAGTGTCATCATGTGAGATCTTTGGCTGGTGAAAGGAGTGCAGTGATAAAGTCAGGGAGTGGTGTTTGGGAGGCGCTGCTTTCATGTATACTCAAGGCTGCACGTATTAATATTTGGGTAAGGGTTTCTTTTTGTTTCATTTGGTTTGGTGGTCAAACCCATGTTGCTCCAAGGGCCAACTGGTGGCAGGATACCAGAAAGAATTACAACAGTGGGCTTTGAGATAATATTTTGGGGTGTAACATAACAAATGGTTTCAGAGCTTGGGTGCGGGGAATGTCAGCCACTAAAAGAAGATGCCTTGAGCAAGAACTCATCATTCTGGCTGTTTGGATGTGCAGTAAAATCTGAGAAGGTATTTGAAAGCTTATATAAATGAATGTGGTGTATGCTAACACAGACATACGTTCATGTGGATGTACACAGTCTTCTAAGATGAGAGAGAAACATAGATGTGGATGTAACAGTTAAAAGGGAGAGCGATAACCATAACCAAGAACATACACATTCAATCCCAGGAGCATTTCATTAGATGCTCCTAAACCTCCACTTTCACTGCTAGCGCATGTATTGTTGGCAGCAGGGTGACATCGCACCAGAAAAGTCTATCCTGATTTACCGTATCCATGAAGTCTAATACAGGATGTGATCATGTGAAGGGGTAATACCCCTTCGTAAAGATTCTTGCCTCATTTAGAACACCTATTTTCTGGCTCCCAGATCAAGGAAAATAAAGTATAAAGAGATATGATGTATTTGGTCTGGCTGAGATGGAGTTAATCTTCCCCACAACAATCCTCGCAGTGCTGTGCTTTGTAGTGGTAGCTAGAAAGCTGTTGAGAACACACCAGCATTTTGGCTGCTACTAAACAGTGCAAGGTTCTCTCTCCAGGAGGCCAAGAATGGGATAACCAGGGTTATACTGGGATAACCAGGACTGCTGACCCAAACGAAATCACAGAATCACAGAATGATAGGGCTTGGAAGGGACCGCTGAAGAGCCTGTTCCAGTGCTCTGTTACCCCCGTGGTAAAATCATATTGAAAATTTCAAACCTCCTTTTTTCAAGTTTGTGAACATTACCCATGCCCTTCACTGGGCACCACTGAGAAGAGACTGGCCTCCCAACATGCACCATTTAAGTATTGATGAGGTCTCCCCTCAGACTCCTCTTCTTAAAGCTAAATAGACACAGCTCTCTCAGCCTTTCCTCATATGATGGACCAAAAAGATATTCCATATCATAACATCTGCTCAGCAATAACAACTGAGAGAAAGGGAGGAGGCATTCATTATTTCGATTTGCCCTCTAGACCAACTGCTACAGGTCCTGAAGCCCTGTGTTCCAGGAAGTTCAGCACTGCCTGCTGATGGGAAGCAGAGAGTAAAATCTTTTATTTTCTTCTGCTTTCACATGTGAGTTCCATTTTGATTTATTAAACTTTCTTTGTCTTGACCCACAAGCATTTCATTATATTCCTCTCTTCTGTCTAGCGGAGGAGGGGGATCTAGCGGAGGGCTTTGGTGGGCACCTGGCGTTCAGCCAGGGTCAACCCATTATAGATAGGATTCTCAGGGACACTCATATCTCATGATTCCGATCAATACATACAGAGTCTACTCTATCAAATCCTGCCACACTTGTTCTGGGTTTGCACTTCTCTTCTAGCCATACAAACACAGCAGGATCCTCAGTGTCACTGGCCTGCTGTCTCATCACCAAATAAAACTTTTCTGCTAGGTCATAGAATGGCTCAGGTTGGAAGGGACCTTACAGATCATCTACTCCAACTTCCCTGCTATGGGAAGGGACACCTCTCAACCAGACTTAGATGCTCATAGCCTCATCCACCCTCGCCTTGAACATCTCCAGGGAAGGACTACCCACAACTCAGATGAGGCTGACTGTTGCACCATCAGTGATAAGTATGAGAACAGGGTGGTCTCTCCTGCCTTCAATATGGCAATTCCAGCCTACTGGCTGAAGCCCTGTTTGATCAACATTTGCTGGAGCCTCTGCCACATCCTGGTTAGGGTGGCTGGCTGCACCTCTTGCCTGTGCTGTGGGGAAGGGAGAAAAGCACTCCCAGGAAAAGATATGTCAGGAATGCCTTGTGGGGAAGTGCAGGAAAGAGGGCTGCAGTCCTCTGCAGGTAGTTAGTCGTTTCCAGCTTTACAGACACTTGGTTCCTATGCAGAGTTTTGCCACAGAGGTGGTTTAAAATGCTACCAGCCTGGTGCATTTTTCATGCACATTAATGGTGCCAGTGTTCTGCACTGTGGCTGTGCCTTCCTTAGGTTTAGGGCTTTCTAACAATTATAGGAAGGTACCTATCACATTGATTACAGGCACTGCCAAGTCTGCCACTTCCCTTCTTTATGCACGTGGACTATGTGTGCATACCACCAGTGGCAAAGGAGATAACATCACATACTTGTTCTTTCTCCTATCACTACATCACAAACATTTACAAGCAGCTTGGCAGCTTAGAAGTGATTGTGGGTAAGTTCTGTTTAGTAAGAACAGATCAAGGACTACAGTAGTAGACATTAGATGGGACAACAACAGGATCAAAAGGGCTTTTATTTTAATCTGGGTCAGACACTGCCTCCCATGGACAGCCTCCCAGTTTGTTTGGAAGTTCTGAATTTGCAGATTAAGAAGCAATATGGGGCAGATAAGATTATTTCCATGTAAGAGTGCCAGAACCATGAGATGACTGCTCCAGAAGAGCAAAATTGGTTTAATAATTGACCACAGTGAAGATTTTGGTGCTATAAGTTAGGAAGGGAGTGCTTCTACAACCCTGAAGTTCAAAAGGGAGTCTGAGAATTTAAGACTTGGGCAGCTGGTCCTCATTGAGGAAATAATTTCTTACAGGCTTTGTGGTATCTCTCCAGCAGTAGTGGTTACACCACTAGAAATGACAAATTCGTCTAAAAGCATTAGCACTGCAGCCTGCATGTCCAACAGGTTTCATGTAAATGTTTGAGGAGGGAAGTTCATAGGTTTCTCTAAGTAGGGTTTTGTCTGTCTATTAACCCATTGCTTCTCTGGGCTCTGTCAGATTTGGCTAATACTGCATCACCTTGCTGAAGCCATACCACGTTGTTGAGTTAGTATATGGATTAGCATGCGGATTTAAAGCTGGATACCAGTCTAATCAATGCATTTTCCACAGTGAAACAATATTCATGCTTAAATGCTGTTAAAATATTCTTGTCTACATGCAAACACTGCATGACTCTATTTTAGTGGAATTCAGGATATACAGCTTTGTAAATAAATCAGAAGTTCAATAAAATTTATTGGCAATTTAAATCTAGTTGGTTTGGGGTTTATTTAGGTGCCATACAGTTCTACAATTCTCAAGTCTGCTGAAGAAAACATCTGTTTATGGCTTTTACTTTTTAGGGGCAGTTACAGGAATATTAAGGAGGCTTGCATAATGCAATTGGCAAGGGAGAAATTGTACGTATAGTGGATTTAAAATTAAATAGAACGTGACAGGTTGCATATATTCACTTGGTATGTGCAATTTCTACTTAACCTGGATTCTGTTTTAATAACTGTTAACAAGGGTTTATAGTGGTAAGACCAGGAGGAATGGTTTCAAGCTGGAAAAGGGTGGGTTTAGACCGTATGTCAGGAGGAAATTCTTCATGATGAAAGTGCTGAGACACTGGAACAGGTTGCCCAGGGAGGTTGTGGCTGCCCCCTCCCTGGAAGTGTTCAAAGACAGATTAGATGGGGCCTTGAGCAGCCTGGTCTAGTGGGGGGTGTCACTGTTCATGGCAGGGGGGTTGTAACTAGATGATCTTTAAGATCCCTTCCAACCTAAACCATTCTATGAATCTATGAATCTATGAACATAGGAGAATTTGATGCCTCCTCTTTCAAACCTAGAGCTATTGTTATAAAGGTAGATACTTGTCAATTTACTGTTTGAAGAAGTATTAAAGTGACATTATGCTGAGTCAATGGAAGGTAATTTCAACATAGCAATGTTAAGCTTAATGTTTAATTTTCCTCTGATTTTGTACCTCTTAAGCTGGAATTCCAAGTTTCTGGAGGCAATGAGTTCTTCAATGGAGGCATTTAAATCTTTACATATTTGACTGTATTTCTGCTTTAAAAGATTCCAAAGTGTCTATTTGTTATAAGTCAAACTCCTTTTCCTGAACACAATAACATATAAAATGTCTCATGAAAAGTGAAATATGTCTTGCAAGCCCTTGCTAACAGCTATGGAATTTTTAGTATTTATTTGGTTGATGGATATTTTTAACTGAAATTATTTACTCACCAAAAGCTAAGGACTCCAGTTTTTCTGAATTTCCTAATTTTTCAGTGTTAAAGGCCCATGACCCAGTACATTTCCTTTCTTTCTAAGAAGCTTTTATTGCAGTTAGTGATGCACTTTTCTTTCTACTCCCATCAATCTTCATTTTATATCAACTTCTGAGAAGGTCTTTCATCAGTGTTACCTGCACACTAAATACATGAAAACACATTTCTAGGAATCTCTGTATTTTGCAATGTTAGCTGAGTTAAAGTTCCTGTTGTTTGTGTTTGAATTGTTACCCCGTTAGTGGCTGAAGGAGAAAATTTCAGGTTACAGATATATTTTCACTGCTGGTTTTGCTGTGACTGTAAATGCTGCCCGTATAGCTGAGTGAGGCTGCAATCTCCACCAGAAAAGCCAAATGCATGGTTTAGAAGTCAACCAACACCCCCTCACACTGCTACTGCTGCCTTATACATCTAATCCATTTAAAACTAGCTTAGAGTTGTCTTTTGAGCCTGCAGATACTGTTCAGAGAGTGCAGTCAAGTCTACCTTTAGAGAAAGTAAAAAGGATTCAGGAACTAACGTGCCTGTGATCTTAGTGAAGACACCAGTGATGTTCTCAGCACAACAGTGATGAGCAATCCTGGGACTTCAGACTCATAAACAACAGTTAAGCTTCACAGAAAAATGAGGCAGAGGTGCCATTAGACCACTTCATAGATGTAAAACTGAAATTCCAAATCCTTACTTAAAGGGAAGCAATGCAAACCAAGAAATTATATCATTCTCAAACTGTACTGGGATCGATCTGATATTGATGTCCAGACTAGTGGTTCTCAATAGACCTGGGAAAGTATTCCAAGTCAGTTGTTACCTTAACAGTGGATTAAATGACAGAATTCTGAATAAACACATTTCATTTACATTGTCAGTGTTTTGCCATCACAGTTTACAGGAATGTTATTGAATGCAACCATGTATCTCTGGGACTTTGTGAACATAGACCCTCCTCCTTGGCTTCTAATATAAAAAATCATGAGTTTATAGTGAATTAGATTTTTTCTCTAAAAGTATTTAACAGAGATTTTTCTTGTAGCTTATTATTTTCTTGTTGCTCATACAACAGAAAGCAGGAGCTTTAGACAGTGTCAATGGTCATTTCAGAGCCCAAGGGAAATAGTACCTAGCTGGTATCTAATTCCGGAGGAAAAGCTATGCCAACAGTTGTCTGTGCCAACTTCACATAATCCTATCAAACAAAAAACTGGGAAACACTTTTATTTGCCAGAAGTATTCTTTACTTCATACCAGTTTCACTTGTAGAATAAACCTATTTCTTCATGGATTGGCAACATGCAAACACCACCCCAACCTAATGCAAGCAGTGAAAGCCATGCAATTTACTGCCAATCTAAAACCAAAAGATACTGCTTTTTACCCTCACACCATCATAGCCTAGGTCACCCACTGCAGATTCATGAAATCTCACTCATCTCTTGTATCTAAATCACTAAGATTTCTCAGATCATATCAAAGTGTCAGCAAACTGCATTTTTATCACTTTTATCAGCACTTAAACTCCTAAACTCCTATCAGTCTTTGTACAATTTTCCCTTCAAATACTTTAAGCTTTGATTAATGGCCTTGAGCTACACATGCTGCTACTTTGCAGATGTTTCTCCCAGTTCAAATTGAATTTGTTTCCTAGTCTGCAATAATATAAGCCTACTTAGTATTTACACAAGACAGCACAACTCAGGCAACAAGTGAGGCTGTAATTTCACCATTCTTAAAACCAGACGTGCATTACCACATCCCTAAACAAGACAAACTTGTCCTGGGCCACACAGAGGCACACAGACACACTGTGGAGGGTCAATGGGCAGGCAGCCACAAGACCTGATGCACTGATTTGGTCAGATTAATGTTTTCAATTTTGGCTTGATGCCAGCCACACAAAGGCAGCTGACAACATATGGTTAATACCTACATTAAGTTCCACACAGCATTAGTATTTACCAAATACTAGTGTCTGTTGATTACTATGCCATTACAGTAAACCTCTAAGAAGAGTCCTTATTCATGCTGACTTCAGTTGAATTAATAAGAATGTTTATCTTGTTTGAGAAGTTAATATAATTTTTATTGCCTTTTGACTTTCACAGAACCATTAATATAGAATCATTAAGATTGGAAGAGACCTCCAAGATCATCAATTGTCCTCCAAGATCCAATTGTCAGTTGTTTGTAACAACAAAGAAAAGAGTCCTAGCAATCGATTTCAAAATAGTATCTTTTCAAAATTTCAACTACTCAGCATTCCAATGCTGTGAAGTTACCACAAAAGACCTTTGCATAAATGTAAAACATCTCCCTCGTACATGGAGTTCCTTTCAATAACAGCCCTGCTTTAGCTTTTACTAGTTCTGGTGTAAATCAAAGTATCTGCCTGCAGTGGGATAAAAGCTTAGTCTCCTTTTTTATGTACACTGAGAAATTCACCCATTTTCCTCATGAATCCCTAAAGAGTATTGGACTATAGGAAGAAGGCTACACAGATAATGCACAAATGCTAGCAACTGAATACCCCCTGCTGACACTTACATACAGGCTCTGAGTTGTTTACTCATCAATACAGATCCACAATTGCTACTAATGAATGATGCTGTTTTAGGCAGCCAGGTAGAAAGCTGGAATACCAGCACTCAACAACACAAACTGTCAGCCACACAAACTGCTTTTACAAGCCTGTGCTCACACC
Organism: Upupa epops; assembly: GCA_013397515.1. NCBI lineage: Eukaryota > Metazoa > Chordata > Aves > Bucerotiformes > Upupidae > Upupa > Upupa epops. The sequence goes on from VZRI01008232.1 coordinate 7,778, forward strand.
TAGAGGAAAACTAAGCTTTCTGCCACCACATTAAGAATGCAATGAAATTGCACATCTCTAGATCTGTACATCTCTAGATCTGTACATCTCTAGATCTGTTTTAACCCCACAAACCTGTGACACAGCAAATTCTCAGAGACCAGACCAAGTGATGGAAATTAAGGTATCTGATAAGGCAGACAATCATTCAGGTGCAAAAGGAATCCTGGTCACTTTAGTAAAGCCTGCCCAAAGGCTTGATTGCAATCTTTAGCCCAGTTATCCAGGGCTGATAACAATGCACAGCATTGAGGTGGCTCTAAATATTATTTCAAGTTCTGCTATTACCATTTTAATATTAAAATATTTGTAATATTACCATATTACAAATTACCATTCTTGGGAAAAATAATTAAGAACAGACCAATACTAAGTTCCAGTAACTGGAGTGTTCCAGAAATGAACTCCAGGCTTGTATCAGTCAACATTATGTTTCTAACTGTGACAAAACATCAGGGTAGCTCTGAAGGTATAAAAGATTCACCAGACAGCAGTCAATAAACACACAAAATTATTCAGGTATTTTAAACAGGAGCCCACAAAGATCCCTGTAGTATGTGGTATGACAATTCCTTTTATTAACCCTTCCTACACTGGACACTGAACTAGAGCTGGGACCAAGCCTGGCCAAATCCTTATCAGTAGCAGAGCAAAAAACCCACTTCTCCAATGCCATAACAATTCCAATAGTGGAGCATCTCTCTTATGCTAAGTGGAAAGGCTGAGGGAGCTGAATTTCTTTACCTTGGAAAAAAGGAGACTGAGGGGTGACCTCTCTAATGTTTATAAATATGCAAAGGACAAGTGTCAGGAGAAAAGAGCCAGGCTCTGCTCAGTGGCATCCGATGATAGGACAAGGATCAGTGGATGTCAGCTGGAACACTGGAGGATCCACATAAATGTGGGAAGAAACTTCTTCACAGTGGGAGTGACAGAGCACTGGAACAGGCTGCCCAGGGAGGTTGTGGAGTCTCCTTCTCTGCAGACATTTAAAACCTACCTGGACATGTTCCTGTGCGACTTGATCTAGATGATCCTGCTCTGGCAGAGTGATTGGACTAGATGATCTTTTGAGGCCCCTTCCAACCCCTAACATTCCGTGATTCTGTGATTAGGATGCTAATAATATCCCTGTTTCTTCAGTCCTAAGTGTGGGTTTACCTTCATGCTGAATAATGACAATTATAGTAATCCCCTAAGACTCTGCAGAGGAGTGAACAAAAGGCTGAATGCATATCATCACACAGGTTTAGCAATGTGTTATTTAGGAATGTACAAAAGGAAGGATCCTACAGGGTACTTGTGGAAAAAGCACCACTCCTAGCTTCCTTTCAGGTTCTCCTCCCTTTCTTTTGCTCACACCTGGGTGCAGGAGTACAGGGACCAAAACCAAACCTGCATGGCCTACATTAGGTCAAAAACACAGCAGTTAACTTCAGGGCACATTGAAGCTACTCTATTATTAATCCATTTTAGGAGCAAGGATCTTAAATTGAGATGTGGAAAGAGGTAAAGAATAGCTTGGTTTAACCTTTCCTAGACATCATGCAATAGTGGCAGCTTTTTGCACAAGAAAAACCAAGCTGTACTCAAAAACAAAGGATGCAGTGCTGGCTGAGAAGAGCATTCCTTCAAAGAAAGAAAGAAGAGAAGACCTTCCCACTGCTTTTCGTGAGGTGGCATACTGCAGTATAGTCTCTGTCCTGGAGCAGCTGTACACCACCATATTGTCAATGCTGCTTTGGAGATGGAATGAGTACAAGGAGGATTATTTTATATAGCAACAAAAAGTCATGTCTAAAGGATAGAAAGAATGAGAAATAGAAGAAAAGTTCATAGATATTTATAAAGTTTGATGAAGAATACATGTAAGAAAAATAAATTCCAAAAGCACAATAATCCACCAAAGAGAGCTTTAAAGATCTACCTAAAACAGACGAATGGTAAGGCATAAGAGCAGCAGATGGATTTGATATGTCTACACGTGCACAATCCTAAGCAAAGGAAAGCAAAGCAAAACTGGTAACACTTGAAGATGATAAAACAAAATCTTTAAGCCCCACAGTAAGAAGACACGCACTTTATGCAGGAACTCTTTCGTGAGTGGAAATAAAGGAATTTATAACTGAGTAAAACTCATGCCTGCATTCAGTCTTTCATTCAAGAGAATGGTGGTGGTTTCAGTAATCTGTTGCTATCACTTCTCCTTGTAGTAATATCTTTTCTGTGGCAAACAGCTGTCTGCTTCCAGGCAATCCATAAAAGCAGCAAATGTTTGAGTACCTTTCATAGCAGGATGGTGTTCCCATCTAAAAGTAATTGAGACTGTTCAGGTACTGACCTGATAAAAGATGTCTGTCTCAATTTGTGTTTAGACTAGATGCATGTTGGGACAGTAGTTACCAGCACATCACCCTGTTTCAGATCAGTTACTATGCTTTCCATTACAAGGCCACAAAAGCATTAGCAAGTTGGCGTTGTTATTAAGTTCCATATTGTTCACAGAGGATTCCCCATTTACAATTTCCTTAGCAAGAATTTCCTGATAAACTACTTCATGTTAAAAATAAAAAAAGAATTGCAATACATTCTTAGTTTTTCCCCCCTTTCATTAACAAATTTCCAATTCCCTGGTGTGTAATTTATTATCTGTAGTATCTATTGAGCCTCCTCTACTTAAGGACGGGTCTGTGATTTTTCCATCTCTTCATCCAACTGGTGTCCCCATCCCCTCTCCAAACCTACAGTACTGTTAGTTCCCTACAGTTGTTTGGAAAGGACCGCCAACGGTACACAAACCTGCAGGTAACAAACACATCATTAAATTGCTCTGGAGTTCATTAAAACCGATTTCTGAGGAGGGTAAAGGACCCCAGATTAATTCTCTCAATGAGACAAAATGTGCTCTGCTTCCCTGCCTGGGTGGTCTGGACAGTCAGTAAGAAGCACACACTGATCTTGTAATGACAGCATGAGCAGTACAGTAGGAAAACATAAGGCATAGGTCCTTGAGAAGGGAACTGAGATTACGGTCTCAGAGGGACCCTTCCATAGGATGTATGTAAGGAGCCTTACATGGGACAGATATGCACTAAAGTATAAGAGTTGTAGAAAAGTACTCTACAGAGGTGTTGTTAAAAGAATTAGTGACGTGTTTTTTGACTGATGGAAAATTGAGTATGTTCAAACATCATCAGGGTTAGTTTGCAGACTGCGTTTGGAGCTTAGTTATCTATTCTGTCACAGGTTCTGTTCTCACTGCTGATACTTTCAACACCAGAAATAAATGACTTAAGTATGGAACACCATGACTGAGTCAGTTGTTCAAACAGAATCACAGAATAATCATGTTTGGAAAGGACCTCCCAGATCACTGGGAGGTGACAAAAACCAAAAAACCTAAATACTTGAGAGACTGAAAAACACAAAATAACCCCCTCCATGCCTGCCACTACAGCCTGCCATGAAGCACCATGGCTTCCTAAACACCTCCAGGGATGGTGACTCAAGAACCTCCCTGGGAAGGCCCTTCCTGCACCCTACTACTCTGTCTGCTTCCTAACATCTAATCTAAACCTCCCCTGCCTCAGCTTCAGACCATTGCCCCTGGTTCTGTCAGCAGTCACCAAAGAGAAGAGGCCAACACCCATCACTCTACAACCTCCCTTCAGGGAGTTGTAGAGAGCAATGAGGTCCCTCCTCAGCCTCCTCTTCTCCAAACTGAACCTGCCCAGCTCCCTCAGCCTCTCCTCAAACGACTGGTTCTCTAAACCCCAAATGAGCTTGGTAGCTCTGCTCTGGACCTGTTCCAGCATCTCAGTGTCTTCCTATAATGAGGGGCCCAGATCTGAATATAGTACTGAAGATGAGGCCTCACAAAGGCCAAGTACAAGGGCATGAGAACTTCCCTTCTCCTGCTGATCACGCTATTCCTGATACCTGGCTGCATCCTGTTGGCCTTTTTGGCCACCTGAGCATGCTGCTGGCTGTCTATTAGCATCCCCATGTCCTTTTCTGCTGGGCAGCTTTCAAGCCACTCATCCCTGAGCCTGTAGCAGTGCCTGGGGTTGTTGTGACTTAAATGCAGGATCTGGCACTTAGCTTTATTGTCCCTCATGCAATTTGCCTCAGCCCATCCATCCAGCCTGTCCAAGTCCCTCTGTACAGTCTTCCTGCCCTTGAGCAGATCAACACTCCCACACAATTTGGTGTCATCTGCAAACTGATTGAGGGTGCTCTCAATTCCCCTGTCCAGGTCATCAGTTGAGACCTTAAACAAGACTGGCCCCAACACTGAACCCTGAGGGACAGCGCTTGTGACTGACTGCCAGCTGGATTTCACCCCTTTAATCACAGCTCTCTGGGAACGGCCAGCCAGCCAGTTTTTAACCCAGTGAAGGGTACATTTCTCTAGACCACGATTCGCCAGTTTCTCCAGATGAATGTTGCGGGGTACTGTGCCAAAAGCCTTCCCAAAGTCCAATTAGATAACATCCAATGACTCGTGTGATTTTTAAATCTTCCTCAGACAGCTCTGCTATAGACATTGCTGACTACCCTGGAAAGACCCTCATTTCAGTTTCTTCCAACTTTGTCAACTGTTAACTGGTTGGCTGGACTCTCTTACAGGTGATGTCTCTCGTTGGTAATTTTTAGGTCCCAATCTCTGTTCTTGCAATGCCCAGTACAGAAAGGAGCATCTCTGTGCTTCACCGTGATGCAGGAGCTCTGAGAGGGCTGCAGCTAACAGACGAACCTAAACTCACATGTCAGCTGGTCATCTGGAAGATCAGGTGGAAAGATGTGGGTAAAAGCATAGGTGCTCTTTGAGAATGGCAATAGGAAGGAATTAGTGTTGGAGTCATAAGTGGGCAGGAAGGGATGAAAGAAGTAAAGGGGGCACAGGGGCCAGACTTGATTGCTCCACATGACAGGAACATTAGCAGAAAACTGAGACCAGAAACAGAATGAGGCACACTGTGAGGAGATACACTTGACAGTACTCTCTCTGGTCACCCGTAATGGTAAAGAGGGGCATGAGGACTATAGACACACTGCTGAGACAAAAGAGAAGTAACAGAGTGGCAGCAGTCATGATTAGGGAAAGTAGGCACAGGTATTTTTCTGTATAGCAGCCTATCCTGTTAGCAAAATAAGACTACTGAATTGGCTTCAAAACAAATCAACTACTGCCATTAGATTACACCAATTCATCCATTTGAAAATTGGGGCTCGTTACTAGAGGTGTGTCACCATGCTGACATGAAGATATCACTTATTTGACAGCACAGGATGTGTGAATGCATTTCCCAATGTGTACAGCATCATGTGGACATTTCAGCTCAAGGGGCACTATTTTAGCATCTCAACAATCCACTCCATACAGACAATTGCATGCTCAAAACCCATCACAGCACAGTCCAGAACAGGACAGAGGCACCATTTTCCTCTTCTGACAAGGCATAGCCAGGACATTCAGTGCACTTCACTTCTCAGACACTGAGCTATAAATCCATTTGCTAAACATCCAGTCTCGGTTGCTACAGACCCAAGACACAGCTACAATATTGTTCGTAAAGCTGATAAACTTTCAGGTTGATTAAAGATGTGCTTTAAAAAAAAAGATCAAAAGTGTGATGAAAGTATTATTTTCTTTGAGAATGAAGCATGACACACCTCATGTTGGGCATCCAAAACTGGGGAATGGTTTTGACAGTTCTCACCTTAATTTTTGTGTGTCTCAATTTCTCAGTTGCAGAGAGAGGATAATAGTGACGCTTCATTTTGTAGGGGGCCAGACATTAGCTGATTACATGCTATGGTGAGACCACAGCAAAATAATCTGTGAGGATACTAAATAATTTTACATTTGATATGTGACTTGCCTGTTAGATTTTGAGTTTGATCTGGTATGAAAAACTGAAGGAAGAAGTAAATACGAAGTAACTACCCCTTTACTGAATAAGGCAGGATTTCCTAAAGAGGGAAAAACTGTCTATACAACTAAGTAATTAAAAGCTGTCTGATAATGTGTGTCCATAAAAAGGCCAGAAAAAAATGTGCACAGGAAGCACTGAAATACACATGTATTCAGACTGAAGATATGTTTACTAGCACTAAATATCATGTAATATTAAGGAAATTCCATTATGATCGGGGTTCAATATCTGAAGTATAATGTATCAATGTACAAAAATAGTGACCTAAATTCACGACAGTCTTTCCTGCATTACGATCTTTGTTTTTCCTTTTAAAAACTAATGCTAATTTGAAAAATTGGAATTATATTCTAAATGTGATCAGCAGCATATTTTGGACAAATGCATTCATTTCAATCTACAAACAAGTAGTGATTCTTATAAAAAAATCCATCACTGTCATCTGATTTCCTTTTATCCCCTTCCTTTTCAATATACATGCTGAGTACCTCATTTTTGTGTTACATTTTCTGATCTGAATGTTTTAAACTCCACCCTGAATATTTTAAGATGGATTATTTGAACTTTCAGCTGTATTTCCATTTACTATGACACAAGTAATTAATTGGAGTAATCTACTCAGTTTCACTGTGACAGCTCTCCTCAAAGTTGCATTGCTCCTACACATTTCTCAGCATTCTGGATAATGTACCTCCAGAATTTGCTAATAAAATAGATTTCAGTAGCTCTGATATGAATTATACATCTCAATTAGAACTAATTTTACACGATGCAGAATTAAGACTTGCAAGATTCTTTTTCCTTTGTATTTCTAGTTTCAACAGGCAAGTTCAGCTTTACAACCAGACATTTTTAGAAATCTCTTAAGGCTTCTTGTAGGGGTAGTGTGACTCCACGATGATCTCTACTGTACTATTTTCTACCTGGCAATGGAGTAGGAATAATTCAGTCAAAGACATAGTTACTCAAGCATTTCTTAACCATAAAGACTGTGGATGTTGGTTGTACCAGCTTTCTGCAATACTCAATCTGTAATTAAATTAAATCAAACCTTACAGACAAGGTAAGGAACCTCAGTGACATGTGCCCTTTTTACTTTATTAGGCTGGAGGAAGGTCCTGCAAAAAAACCCACAGGGGAAACAAGAATGAGACTTTATTTTTGGAGGAGTGACAGGCTTTACTAGGAAACTGAATGATGACAAGACAAGAGCATAATTCTGACAGTGAAAACCATGCTGCTAAGGAGGTAGGTTACAACAGTATGTATGTGTGCATTCGCATACAGGGATAAGGGAGAGGCTATTAAGCCATTTCCCTATAAAATAGCCCTCAAAGGCCACTTTTGTTCATATCACATCAGCAATTATTTGTATTGGCATTTCTCACTCAATCCTTTTGTCTCTCACCGTGTGACTTCTGACATAGTCAGTAGTTTCCCAAATGCAGGTTATGGTTTCTCATTTCTGTCATTCAAAAAACCCTGCTTCTGCTGAAGAATAATGTAACAATTGAACAGCTAATGTTACTGCCAGCTAAAGGCTATTGATCAAAATCTAAGTGCTGTTGTTTCTGTGTCACTCAATTCCACTTTTATTGCTTCCTACTGCTAGGATATGCCTAATAACAACTAGATATACCTTGTGCTTCTCTTTCCTGTGGGTGTGGATGTGTTGCATCCTTGTCCCTGATGTAGAAGGTCACCAGCCATGCATAGTTCTGAAGTCACCGGAAGCCTTCCTTACTCACTGCAGTCTTCATCCTACTCTTCTCTTACATGCTATGATCATGTGGTCACTGAGATTTGCACTGGTTATCAAGGGCCTGAACTGAACCTGATTGAAGGAAATGAGATTTTCTTTCACTTCCTTCAATCACAGTAAATAAAGACTGAAATGTAGCTGAGAGGACTCAAGCCAACACGGTACTGAAGTACTTAAAAACTTTTTGTTCTGAGTATTACTTGCGATGCAAGAAGATAAATTTACAGCTTCTGGATGTTGATTAGACTTATAAGTTAGGTGTGAAGGTGCCCAGAGGGGGCATGATCTCTGTGTACACAGGCAGAGAGTGACAATGTACCCTGGAGCTATAAAATAGAAAAGTAAGACCCTGTGTAGTCAGTTTAAGTAACAGTTGAAAGGGCTTTATTTGATAAGCAATTTTCAACACAGGTGCCTAAGGTACCATGTTAGAGTTGAAATTACATTGGTTACTTCATTCAGAAGTTGCTTAGGCTTTGATAAAAAAACTGAAAGGATGGCCTGTATTTCATTCAGAGAAGGCTTTTACACTGCCTCACATTTTTGTGATAGCTTGTCATACATTTATAGATCAGATCATCATGACTGAACTTCAGATATTTTCTAGCCTCAATGAAATAAGGAGGGGGAAATAGTAAAATACAAACTTGTGGCTCTGTAAAATAGCCTATAGCTTGGCTGACAAACTGGTCTTTAGTTAAGATTTACTAATATAAGAACGGGGTCTTTTAAGGAAGAAGAGATAAAAGGAACCAGAGGATAGACCAGACAGTTATGAGATAGAGGGAATCAATCAACAAAAGCTACTAGACCTCTTGTCATCTGAAAGGACAAGAGATTGATATGTAGGAACCTTAAAGTTAATGATTGGAACAGCCTAGTGATTAGCACGTAAAGATAAAAGGTTTTCTGCCAGACAGATCCTTTGCACCAGATTGGGACCACCACAGGAGTCAGAGGCGTGGTATATGCTAATGAAGTTTTGAAACTCTAATGCATATGTATGACTAAGTGTCATATGAATCCAAAAAGCTTCAATGCTGGCGCATAATTTAGGTGGAAATATCCCCCATGTTGCCCAGTGCTGAATAAACCCACCTGCTTCTAACTCTTTGCAAGTTGGAAGTTTGATTCTATTGGTTTCACCAAAGCACTTCTTTTTCTGTATAAATTATTCCATTTTAAAACAAGTATAATTCCTGGCAAAGGCAACCGCCCATTTCCATGTTCATGACCCAGCCACTTTTACCAAACTACTCCTTTGTCTATGCATTCCCTTGTCCTAAGTTGAACTACCTTTTTTTCAGGTAGTAATTAAGTATAACTTGGATTAGGATTGCCACTTAAATGGTAATGTTTTTGTTTGATCAAAGTGTATTGCAAGACTATGATGATTTCTAATTGGAAGACCTAAGATGATAGCTCAAATCCACCTCTGTCTTTATCACATAGGTCAACAATTTCTCATTTCAGATAGCTGAAGGGAATGGAAAGAATCCACAAACTTTTGAATTTATTTCTATGTTTCACCTAAGTTATTATTTAGGAATTTGGTTATTTCATATTAACCATTAAATATCACAGAAGACTCAAAGTGTTGAATTATTTCAGGATTTGATGCATAACACAATCTTTTGTAGCTGTATCAATGTTAGGGAAACTTTTAACCTTGCTTGTTTGGTCAGCAAAGTCTAAACTGTTTGTTTGGCATGACTTTCAGTTTTATAAGTGATAATCATTATAGTCTATACACAAGGAATCCACAGAGCACCTCAATAAAATGGTTTCAGATCTAAGCTTCTTTCTAAATATAATACATACTTCTGAGCTTAAGACATTCAGAACAGTCCTTAAGGACATGTAGGAGTGAACTGCATTCTCTAGTACTGGGAGTGATTGGTCTCCATTACTCATGCCATTTTAATTCCAAAGCCCATTGATGTGCCAAAGAAATTAGCCATTCAATTGCCAAAATATAAGGAGACACAATTTCAAACCTTTACTTCTCACTATTTCTGAGTTGATTGTCTAGTAAACTGGCAAATGCATCAGTTTCCTAGAGGTAATGTCTGCAGTGCTCTTAAGCATTGATCACATAAAACTCTTAAGCTTGTAAAACCACAATTTTTATTACCATCAGGTAACAGAGTGCAGAAAGAGAGGCATAAAGGAAAATTGCCTTTTACCAAAATTCTGGCAAAGAATATACTGTTTTAGGGATGGAATAAGGAAAGTAAGTATAGAATCACTGTATCGTGAGAAAATTAGGTTGGAAAGGGTTTTGGAAGTCAACTAGTTCAGCCTCCTTCTTCAAGATGGTCCAACTGAAAAATTAGAAAAGGATGCCCAAGATCTTGTCCAGTCATGTTTTGAAAAACATCATGGAGGTGGATCTCACGGGCTGTTTGGAAAGCCAATCCCAGTGCTTAATAAGCCTCACAGAGAGGAATTCTTCCGGTGTACAATTAGAATCTCCCTTGCTGCAACTTGTGATTGTTGCAATGGGTTGTCTCATTGTCATGGAGGGCACTGCCCAAGTGCCATCATAATGCATCTCCTCCTCCACCAACAAGGTGTTTTGAAAATGTTAACTTGCAACAAGTGATCGTGTCTTTGTTCTACCTGGGATTTTTCTGAGAAGTATGTCTGAGGTGATCCTCAGATAAGCTAAGCTCATATGTGAACTCCAGCCAGACAAGAAATGATCCCTAATCACAAGCCATTTGTGTTTTCTGGACAGGTATGGGGAGGGTTAAGAAAATGTTGTCTTTGAGGATAGAGTATTTTTGGAACTTATTTATAGCTTATATTCCTTATAACATCATTGACAGTTCAATAATTTACCTAGAAAAGAATAAGCCTGCCATTTCTTCAAACTTCAAGTGTTGTTGACACTTTGGAAGACTAATATAACTTTCTATGCGGCTGAGCCTTCTATGAGATTTTATTATTTGTAGAGGTTGCTTTATTCCCTGGTTTCTTTTCCTTTCTGCTTGTCACAGTACTACTACTGATGACTAGAAACCTTCCAAAAGACATTAAGAAACCTGTACTCTTTCCTTAATTTTGGCATTAGAAAAAGAAAGACAAGGTTGTGTTAACAAAGCCCTTTAGGACCACAAGCACCCAAGTAAACACTAAGGTAAGTGTTGAAGGCTTCAAGCATCCATCATAACCAGCAATGGGAGCAAAACTACCTTCAGGCACTTCTGGTACTGGAAGGAGACCTTTCATCCTTTGGCAACCTCACCTCCAAGCTGAAAGGTGAATACTAGGCCAAAAGCAGGTCTTTGTAAGTGCCAACACAAACCTATTAAAGCGGTTATAGCTTTGAAAACAAACCATGTGCAAATACAGCAACAATTTGTTCCCTTTGGCCCTATTTAATTTTTCCCTTTCTGTGCATTTATTTGCAGGACTCACTTTTCTTCTCAGTTAGAAGCAACATTGAAGCTGTGAATTCTCATGTCTAGAAGATCCTTAGGGCTATACAGAAAGCGTGTACATGAACCCAGCGTACTTGTTTCAGGTCACTGGCCAAGGCCTAATGCAGGAATTGGGTCTGCAGTTCACCTTCTATGTACTCAAAACCTTGTTCTGTCTTGAGTTTAACTTAGCTTTTAATAATTTTATTATTACATATACACAATGCAGATTTATATATGAGTTTCTATCATATTAGGAAAGGTTATTAGTCAAAATTCTTGGTAAGTTTACCTCTTACTATATTAATATTAAATTTTCATTTCTGATCTCTGCATCATGCCAAAGTAAATCTGGCTTCAGAAGACAACAATATTCATGCCTTACCTCTACAGCCTTAAGTCCAGATCACAAAATGCACAGCTAAGATTTTGACACTCAAATTCTAGCCCTTGGGAAGCTGTGACCAGAAGGACAAGTAAAGCCCAGTCAGGAACACTGTTTGAAAATTTTGCTTTTCTCGGAAAGAAGAGGTGATGAGCAAGATATAGAAGAGTTTCCAAATAGCTGGAAAGTCCTCTTTGTTTGTTCTTTATTTTCTGGTAAAGTCTGTATTACTGCCCGCTAGTAGTAGTAATAGTACAAAAGGAAGGCAAAGATGGTCATAAAAGCAAGGGCAAGTGAGAAAAGAAAAATTAATTACGGGATGCATCCTGAAGTATGTATTTTGGAAGATAGGTCAACTACATGGATCCTGGATGGCCAAAAAGATTCTCAGATCAAGTCTGAATCACAGGGACATGTAAAATCTCAGAAAACATGAAAGCTTAGGTAAGTTTGGAGAAGACAGCTAACTGTATAACTAAAAAGATATGCAGAAAACAGAAAAACAGGGCTACTTGCTGCTAGCTATGAAGTCATCCTTCCTCAGACACAGGGATGGAACAATGTCTAAGGAGGATGTAACAAGATCAAAGGAAGCTACCTCTCTGACCAATGTGAAGTAAGAAGTCTGTACTTCTGCACCTTTTCTATAAAACGGCTGTAGCATGCTCTCAGTAAGATCAAGAATAGTTGTACAAAGTCAGAGCAAAGGTCTCTGTAGCCCTATATCTGCTCTTCAATGACAAGCAGGCTATGAGAAGCTGGCAAAGAAGAAAAGGAAAAGAATGAAGTACAAGGGTGGAGAATACTCTGTCATCTTCCATCAGCTTGAAACTGCTTGTCTCAGAGCATCCTGAGCCAGAGGTGTTGTCTTCACATTAGAGCAGGCCTCAGAGGAGTTTCCTTTTCTATATTAAGCCTTCTTTTACAGCAAAGCTACATATTATGTGATGAACCACATCAGGAAGTCTCAGTCACCAACTTAATTCCCAATCTGAAGCGTCCAGGTCTGTGTGGTTCTTCCTCAGGTGACACCTATTCTTTGTCCTTCACCATTCCTCTCACCTTGGTGTTTTACCTATGGGAGAAGAAAATAAAGATTACTAGGTTTTTATTTATTTACTTGTGTCTCAAAAATAAGATGTTTTGCATAATTTTATTAATCTCTTATCACATATTCCTCAGGGAAAGCACTCAGATTCTCTTCACAATTGAACTTCCTGAAGTCATTGCAGTTGGTTTGCACAAGGCTTTCTCCTGATCGAGGAGAAATATTTACAATCTAGTATATAACATATATGCCCAGGCTGTTATATATGGGTTAGAAGCCCCTCCTCTGTGAAAGATCTTCCGTTCAATTCTTTGTATTTTATCTGCTAGCCATTTCTGTAGGGGTAATCAGTGAACTGATCATCATTTCCATTGCATCACTATGGCCAAATCAGTGTATCCCTGGTATAAGAATATGATACAAAATAGAGTAGTTTATGATTATTTAATTTGTAAAAGCATGTTCTGACACTGAGACACCTACTTTTCCATTACACTTTGTACCTTTCTATGTAATTTTTCTCTCTGCTGCTTCATGAAAAGGTGGGTGTCTTGTATCAGAACTCATCAAGCTTTGGGTAAACACAGTGCAGCTTCTTTTAAATCCAAATCTGCGCTAGCATATTTCCTCTAAAATCCCTGTGTGAAGCCTGTGTGCTTATCATTTAAAAGACATGGCCTTTGATTTGTATATAGTATGAATCTTCATGACTATTCTTTCTTCGACTGTTTAAAATCTAATAAAGCTCAATTCATAGATGTCATGAATTGTATAAACATCTGCTTCCAAATCAGCATTCCCTTTTACAAATCTAGATTAAATCTTAGTAAGCATGCAGTAGGAATATGAATGTCAGTCATATAAATATTTATCCTTAATAATTATTCATATAATAAACATGCACTAGTGTCATTGTATATGTGATCTCTTCAGTTTGCATTGAGATAGACCTGTACAGAGCAAGAAGTGGAGGCCTGTATCTAGTGGAGTCCCCCAAGGATTGGTACTGGGACCAGTCCAATCTATTCATTAATGACTTGGATGAGCGATTAGGGTGCCCTGTCAGCAGGTTTGCTGATGACACAAAGCTGGGTGGTGTCGCTAACACACCAGCAGACTGTGCTGCCATTCAGTGAGACCTGGGCAGAAAGAAATGTACCGAGGTATAACAAAGTGTACAGTCCTGCATCTGGGCAAGAACAACCCCAGGTACCAGTATAGATTGGGGACTGACCTGTTGGAGAGCAAGGTAGGAGAAAGGGACTTGGGGGNAATATGTGAGTGGTGGATGTTAGGAGGATGGAGCCAGGCTCTTCTCAAGGTCATCTGGTGATAGGACAGGGGGCAATGGGTGCGAGCTGGAACATGGGAGGTTCCATATAAATATCAGAAGGTCACAGTGAGGGTAACAGAGCACTGAAACAGGCTTCCCGGAGGATTGTGGAGTCTCTCTCTCTGGAGATGTTCAAGATCCGCCTAGATCTGTTCCTGTGCAACTTGGTCTAGATGATCTTTCAAGGTCCCTTCAGATCCCTAATGATTCTATGAATTGACAGCTGGAAACTGATGGAAGACACATTGAAGATCATCTATCAGCACCATGACCTGAACTCTTGTCACTTAAGACACTCAGTGTTCTTTCTGCTTACACTCTCAGAATGGTGGTATCAAACTTTTGGAGCTGACTTTTTTCCCCCCATGAACAAGCTACAGCTACAGTAAAAGCTTTTTTTGCAGCTTCGAGCCTTCATGAATCAGTTGGATTCCACTAAAACTATTCCAATCACTGGGATGCTTCAACTGGTCTTCCCCTGTGCTACCTTTCCAATGGTAAGGCTGCTTAAGCAAATGAAACCCCAGCCAGTTTCTGCAGACCCTTCCCCTCAAATAGGTGCAGCTCCACAACTCTAGGAGTAAGGATGTTGATCTTTGCCTCATCCTTTTAAAATCGTATCTATTGTTTAAGAACTTGCATTTCCACTTATTGACCTTGCTCATACTATCTGTCTCTACTGTTTCCTGTGGCTTGAGGACACTGCAGCTAAAGAGTAAAAATGTTCTTTCCTTTGACGGTTGACTGTGGTAGCTGCTTTTCAAAACATGTTACCCAGTCTAGGCTTTATGAAGCATCTGACCTCATTTAATTACTGGAGGGTTTCAGTTAGTAAACTCAGGCATTCCTGAACTGTGTGGAAGAATCTCCAAGGGCATTTGCCATTCCCTTTCCTATCATCTAAGTTTTCATCTGTTCTCATTGGTGTATTTAATCATGAATTTTAAGATGGATTGGTGTGCAGGCTCTTCAGATAGCACATTGTTCTCCTTAGAAACAACAGCCAAAATTCCTTACTCTTACTGATATTATTTTGGCTTTTTCTGCTGTGTTGTTCATTTATATTGCACGTGTGCATGCATGTTGCTTAAGATGTCAGTATTGGATCAATTTCCCACTGAGCTGGGCACTGTAAAAGCACTGAAAAAAACCCTTTTATAGTACAGATACTAATGCAGCAAAAACCACCAACCAACCCCTAGGTCCTTTTTCCATGCAGCTTGCCTTATTTAGCAAGCTATTACTGGTCTCATTACAGCCTTTTTGTTTATGCAAAGGCTGTACTCAACCACTGGACTCCTCTGCAAAAAAGACTCAGTAATAGTTGTAAATTTTTTATAATAGAAGTCCAGGCAATTTAGTCCAAGTCAAAAGTGCTTTTGTGATCACCTGTCTACCTTCCTACCCTTAAAAAAATACTTTTAGAAAACAGATCTGCTCTTTTAGAAATCTACATGGCCTCACCTCTTTGTGGAGAAGTTTCCACAGAAACATTCTCTTCCTGACCGCACATTTTCATGGCATAAATACTGCTGTTTACAAATGAGCTATAAAGTACTAAGTCTGTTTTAAAAGTTTGATTGTTTTTATGTCAGTGTTTACCCTTTATTTTTTATCAATAACATGAAAAATCCTTTTTCAGGTGAGAGAAGAGCATAATTTAATCCTGCTGAGCCTATGTTTGCACAAGGTAGTCCACGACTATATTGTCATCAATGATTTTCTCTTGTCCATTCCATTACCCGAATTAACTGTTCAGAAAGTCACTACCTAGTGGCCACCAAACTTAAATATCCAAGTTGTACCCAGAAGTTTAGGTTAGATATTAGGAAAGTTTCTTCATTAAAAGGGTCATCAGGTATTGGAATAGGCTTCCCAGGGGGTGGCTGAATTGCCTTTCCTGGATGGTTTTATAAGTTTAGACCTGGAGACTAAGGACATGTTTTAGTGGAGGGCTTGTGGCACCTGGGTTAACGGTTGATCTTAAAGATCCTTCCCAACCTAAACAGTTCCATGGTTCTGTGATTTCTGTATATGTATGTTGCTGTAGATTATTACTTTTTTCACTCAGAACGGTCATAAGAAACTCACAGCGGAACGACATTTAGCAATAGAGATCCAATATATCCTGCATTTAAGATTGGGCAGTAAAGGTTAGAAAAAAAACCTTTGTGCTTGAAGCCTGACTGGATGAATTTATTGCTGATAAAGTGTAATTGTGGGAGTCACGCAGACAATTGTCTCATGACAAATGGCTCATGAAAAAACTGCCTGCAGGGATGCACCACAGGGCATGATATGGACAAAGCGCATAAAGACTTCTATATATCTATTGCCATAAATCCAAAACAACCACAGAACTCCATCTGCTTAAGCTTCAGTAAGTCCAAGTCAAACATACGTGACCTGCTGGCAGTTCGGAGATCCCCGTGAAAACGTAATGGTATTTGGAACAGCCTTTCTTTTAGAGAGGGCTCTCAGCGGTCTCTGAAATCGGGATGGCCACTCCGGAGAGCCCAAGAGAACATCAAGGGCAGCACGAAGGCGTGGCTGGCACCATGGCTGGGATGGGGTGACTCTGGTTCGGGTGCATTTCTCTAACCTGCGGCATCTCAGCAGAAGCAGCGCATTAAATCGTCTGTGGTCAGCGGGCTCACCCACCCAACCCCACCCAAAGGTGCCGAGCTGGAATGGCTCCTTTGCCATGGCTCTCTACCCCGCGCTTAACCTGGAAACCGTGACTCCAGGCTGCTGGGTCGATTTTCACTCCAAGCCAGGCTTTTCCCCGCCACGCTCCCGCACCTCCCGCTCCCAGGACGCCCCCGAGGCCGCCCCTGTGCGTGGCTCGGGCTGAGCCAGGGCAGGGCAGGGCAGTCCGGGCCGGGGCGGGGGTGCCTGGTGCGCCCCTGGGAAGGCGCTACCCTTAGCTGCGTGCGAGGGCCGGGCTTCCCTAGTCCAGACAAGTCCTCACCCCGCTCCTGCGGGTTTGGTGCGACACGGTCCCTACATGTTGTAACTGGTTTCCACACCCACCGCGCCTCAGCGCCACGGGAAGTACCTGCCGACAGCCCTGCGCCGCCCTGACTCGACGCTGCCGCCCGCGATCGGAGCAGCCGGCTCAGGCCGCCCCGCCGCTCCGGAGGCGAGACCGCAGCGTGGGGCACCGGCACAGTAAGTGAGTCTGAGCCGGGCTCCCCTCCGCCTCCCCCGGAACGGGATGGGACAGGGGCCGGGGCAGGCTCTGCCCCGCCGGTCCTGTCGGGCTCTGCCGTGTCCCCCTCGCCTCGCACGGCGCCTTTGAAACTGACGCGTGGGGACCGCGGAGCGGAGGCGGGGGAAGGGGCGGGGGGCAGCAAGGGCAGGCAGGGGGCGGCCGCGGGGCCTGGCCGGGGTCCCACAGCCGGTGCCGGTGACAGAGGGCGGGGTGTCTGCCTTCGAGGCGGAGGCGTCCACGAGCACGTGGCGGTGCCAGCGGAGCGCCCGTGTCCTCTCAAGTGCCCCACAAAGTCAGGGTTTTCGGGTTTTGGGGTTGGGTTTTTTTTTGTTTGCAGTTGGGTTGGAGGTTTTTTGGGTTTTTGTTGTTGTTGTTGTTCTGTTGTTTGGTTTATTTTAAAATAAGAAGTAAAGAAGCAGGAATGCTTGCAGTGTTGTTATTTTTTCCAGTCAAATGCCAGTCCTTTGCCTCTATAATTTGTGCTAATAATGAAATAATTTCCTGTCGCTGGTTTAGTAGGTAGTTGTTATTAATTTGTGATACAGTTCCTTAATACAAAGGCTGATGGAAGGCAGCTGTAGTAAACCACCTGTTTGTTCTGCCAATGCTGGTCCCACAGACCTTCTTGTGGTGAGGAGCCTCCCTGCTTCCGCAGGTCAGGGGTGCCCAGTTGGGTGCCCCAAACCCACACCTGAGAGAGGGGTCTGCAACACAGAGGTCCTGTAGTTCAAATTGCCTTGAACCAAAGTGGCAGGGTTGAACCTTTACGCAGAAACTATCAAAGCAATCCCATTTCCCTTGGCAAGGCCATCCTGAGGAGACCACCATGGCCAGGGCCTTCTTGCCAAGGACCAGTTGTACAAGGCTGAGGTTAGAGCTGCTGCCTGAAGTTGCTGAATAGGAAACTTTTCAAATCCTGAGAACATTAGTAAGGCAGGGAAACTGCTTGTCTTTAGCTCTAGCCTGGAGGACTGCTCCTGGAACCAGTGCAGAACGTTGCATCATTTTATTCAGTGGGCATTTGTCATCTGCTGCTTTGTGGAAGCTGGGATACTCTGTGGTGTTCTGCAAAAGGTCACGTTCACTTTCCTGTCAAATAAAAAGCTATCTTCTTGCTGGATTCCTGATAATGGCAGTGGAAGATTCCAAGCTTGTTGTTTACAGAAGGACAAGGGGATGACATCAGGGCAGAATACAGAATTCATGTTCTTCAACAAAAGATTCATTTTTAGCTGCTGCATTGGAGTTCAGATTGAATTTAAGCCCATTATCAGCACTTAATACAAATGTTTTAAACAGTTGATCCCCTATCCAAGCAGATAAGATGGCTGATATACTGGGCTGGGTTTAACAGAGGGTGACCAACAGCTTTCCTGAGGCTGGTAAAACTCATAAATGTGTGTATGAAGCCTGATGCAGCTCTGGAAGCCTCCAGAGATGGCCCTGGTTCCCTTTGTTTTGCTTTCTTTAATGTATCCTATGCTGACATCCTTAATTAGAAAAAAAAAGCAAGAACTTTTTCATTCTGTGATTTAATTTCATGCTGACAAATTTTAGATTTACTTTAGTAAGGAAATGTGTATTGCTTTAAACTTCTCTTATAAACAGCACTTGTAAATCAAACATCAACATCAAAGATGTTTGCTGTAAAATAGCTATTCTTTGGAAGACAATACACATCAAGGTTCACCTTTCCAAGATGACGGTGTATTTATGCTGCTTTCAGCATAAGTCTTAACCTAAGTTACTGCATTTGTCCTAGGCTACAATCAACTAATTCATGTTTTTCAATGAAAGGCCAGCATTACAAAAAACCAAAACAAATCCAAAGACATGAACAAAACATGAGGCAGCACACACATGCAATCGTTTTTGCCTTTTATTTGCTCATAACACTTCATATTGCACAACTTTACATATTAAGTATAGTCCTATTCCCTTCTATTATTTTCAAAGGGAAGAGTGAGAAGAGGAAAAAAGGCATTTAGACAAGCTTTCGAAATAAACATGTCCTTCTCAACTCTTATGTGTGAAATCAGTGGCAAAATTCCTATTTTAGAAGTATATCCATTCCAAAGTAAAGAGGATCTTTGACATCTCTTTCATTTGCCTTTGTTAGTCTTAAATGCCATAATGGGACTGACTGTTTTACTGCTGTGTTTAGGGAGTTGTTTGTCCCGGAGGGCCATACAAAAGGGGTGTGTTAGATTCTCAGTAGTCAGCTGCATGAATGTTAAGACTTCAGAACAACTCAGCTGAGTAATTCTGCACTTTATATTTTCATTCTTCATCTGAAATGCCTTGAAAACCTGTCCCAGATGATTGACTTCCATGGGACACAGATGGAAAAGTGTCAATTTTGTAGTAGTTTAAGAATTTCGCCTTGGAATGAGTCTGTCTTTTCTGTACCACGTGCTTGGTTCTCTGACACCATCACTCCACTGGCTGTTGCTGCATGTGGGCAAAGCAAAACCATACTGCTCCTCTTTCTATAAAGGGTTATTTCTACCTGTGAGAACAGTGTGGAATGAAGCCCTGAATATCTGCCACAGGAATACATGTAACTCTTGATCTGAGGAGAGGAGTTGGATCCCTCTCCCTTGCTGTTTTTTAGTTCACCACAAAGAGCTACTCTGGAAGCAGCCAGAAACACTCCTTTCCCCCAGGCTCGAAAGCAATCCTATCTGAGAAGATCTACCCTGCTACTTGGCTGAGAGACAGGATTCAAATGGAATTATTTCATATGATGTGCCGATGCCAGCCTCAGATCTGGATTCTTCTTTCTTGGTCTTCTTTTAACCTCAGACTTTTTTTTTTTTAACACTTCTTCAAAAAATCTGATTTTAATTGAATATTTAATTGCATTTTGGATTATTAGCAGTGTATGGAGATTTGATTTTATTTCCTTTAGGTTAATGTAGTTAATCTACATTTATTTTCCAGAAGATTTAAACTGTTTCTGCAGACAGTGGAAAGCAAATGTGCTGTTTGAAAGATCGTGACACCAAGAGACAACTATGTTACATTTATGTGCTAGTAAATGAAATAAACATTTCCTGCAAGTTCTCCTTGCTGCTCTACAGTTATTTAGGCTTGTAGGCTTGTAAGGAAACCCAGTGTTAACTCGCAGGCTGTACTCTGTGTATGCTTTTCCTATCTACTCTGCTTTTGCTGGATGCCATGCCCTAGTCCTAAATGATGAGACAGGGCTACCTTTCTATTTTATATGGCCATGTGCATGGTAGTCTCCTTATTCAGACTCCTTGGGTTTTGGTTTGGGGTTTTTCTTTGTTTTGTTTTGTGGCTTACGTACCCGGGGCAGAAATTCATTGCAGTTTAGGTTTCAGGTGAATGGTAGAATTGCTGAAGTCTAGTAGGTTTGTGGAAATGTGAAGGAAGAAACACTGGCCTTTTTTTCTTTCTCTATCTTAAGTCCTGAGCTGTCCTAGCATTAACCAATCCTCTCAGCTCTTGTTAAATGAAATAAGAAGATGGTAAGAATTAATATACAAATGATCAGCAGTAAACAACTTGTTATTAATGTTTTGGGAGAAAAAAAAAGAGATTAAAGCAGCTGCTCCTTCTGGCAGAAGGAATGAGGAGGGTGGAAAGTAGACAACAGATTGCTGAATCAGAGTTTGATCCCAGATGTGGGAGGAGAAATCTTTCCAGGGTTCCTCATAACTCACTGAAATGAGGTAGGCTGGGTCTGCTTGGGAGCAACAAATGGATTAGATCAGCATGGGAGAACAGATAGATAAGAAGAAGGACCTGAATAACTGCGGTTTCAAAGAAGCCAGAGGAAAGGAGTGAGTTACAGGCAAGGACTAAGGTATTCACAAGTAGGAAATACAGTTGGTCTCTGAAGTGTTTCTCTGAACACTACTCTATCAGTTGTTGTAAGGAGAGTTTTGGAACACAACATGTGGTAGCATACTGGAATGTGCATCAGGTATGTATTGGTGTTATTGATAGATCTTCAGTGCATTATGAGCTCTGCTTTAGCTTTTAATATAAAAATGTCATCAAATCACTTAATTATATGTTTAGTTTTGTCGTATGTAGAAGAAGCTCTTTATCTAGCTCTTTAATATTCATTTGGCAATATTAATCACTGATGTTCTCAAAACAGTTTTCAGTTCTTGGAAGGTGCTAAAAATACTAGAGTAACATTATCAGAGAATACTTTTAATAAAGTCTGTGTGTTTGTCATAGATCTCTAGAAACAGTCTGATTGTTTTCTTACTTTTCTCTCTTTACAGATACATTTCATCAGCTCACAAATGGAAGTTTAAGAGGCCTAATACCAAACATTTGTGAAAATGGAAACTTCATCCTTGCTGTCATCCTTGCATGACGACTGTAGATCAGACAATTATATTGAACCTCATTACAAGGAATGGTACCGAGTAGCTATCGATACTCTAATCGAAGGAGGTTTAGAAGCCTACAAAGAATTTCTTTCCAAAGAGAGATGTTCAGAATTCCTGGCAGATGAGGAGATTGATTATATTTTGAACAATGTTCACAAACTTCCCCAAAACACAATTTATTCTTCTAACCATGCCATCGATGACACCTCTTCCTCAGGAACCTACTGGCCTGTAGAATCAGATGTGGAAGCTCCAAATCTTGACTTAGGTTGGCCCTACCTGATGCCTGGAATTTCTGGTGGCACGAATATTGATCTGCTTTTTCACCCACCACGAGCACAGCCTTACACCATAAAGGAGACTATTCGGAAGATGATACGGGATGCGAGAAAGGTAAACATTAAAAATATTGTTGGAAATATAATGTGGCAATAATAATCTAGTTGGGGTTTTACTCTAGAGGCTTTTGTTTACCTTCTGTCAGAAAAAAAAAAGGGTATGGATGCTAACAATTCAATTGGAAAGGTTTTCCCAGACTGAGATTGGTCTCTTGGTGTTGCATGCACCGGTGTTATTAACCTTATTTACAAGGTCTGATTAATGAAGTGTTTAATGAAGCATAATTACCATTTTACTGTAATGCTGACCAACCCATGAGAAATTTGTAAATAATCAGCACACCTTTTCTTTGACCTCAGCTGAATATACCCCCAGTGATACAATTTCATCTGACTTCAGCATATAACCTGAGGTTTCTCTTTTATGTCAGTGGGAACATGTATTGTTTTGCAGGGTAGCCCGTTGTTACAAGAAAACAGCATGTTGGTGCACATCCAGCTTGTGCACCTGGAGTGTGTCTCAGGTCATATGATTTTGTGTGACAAGTGTTCTTGCAGAAATTAGTCATGAAGGATTAAAGACAGCTCTGAAGAAAAATAAAAAAGAACAAGGGAATAGATTTTAGCTGGGTATCTTACCTTCATTTCTGACTCTTGACTGATTTATTAGAAATGTGGACATTTATCCAAATACCTCCATTTAGGAGCCCTTAAATCTGGAGCTTCCTAAGGCACACTTAGCTTACACCTCAGTCATCTTTAAACAGATGTGACAAGGTTTCATTGATATTCCTAGTGAGAATCATGCTTTCATTTCTTCCCCATGAAATAAGTTGAGTTCTGTGAGACTTCAAATTGTTAGGCTTTAAATTGGTAGGAGGGGCTCTAGTTTGATTGCACCATAAACTTCCGTGGCTGAAATATGCTTGTTATCATGGCAATGGAAATGGACTGAAAGGTTGGGGAAGGACAATGTCTTTCTACAAAGTCTCTTCTCTATTTAGATAAAGCATACAATTTGTTGTCATAATAGAGTTATCACTAGGCCTTTTATCCTGCAGTTGAGAGTCTAGAATGACTGTACACTTAAGGAGGAAGAGAATTAATTACTTCTCTCCCTACGTGTCCCTTTCAGATTGAGATTTGTTTTCTGCTTTTGCATGTAGTGAGGCCTGATTGTGACTTGCCCAAGATGCTCCACGACCTTTTTCAGCTGCATCTCCTGAGCTACCAATACATTCACTGTAAGGAAACCCACAAAAATGGAGTTAACTATTGCCACGTCTAGTTAAGTTTTGCCATGAGGTCTTGACATGCTGTGAAGAAAGGCTGTTTCCCATTAGTTGCCATGCTTTTTGTGGCTAGGTTGTTGACTGCATGCAGTCAAGACCCCCTCCATAAGCTCTTTTTGCTGGTGGTACTGTCTTGAAGAACTCCACTTAAGGATTATGCCTCCTATGAAGGCAACTGTGGAGAAATGTTCAGTGTGATTCTTCCTCCTCCTTGAAAAAAAGTTGAGTGCATAGTATGTAAGCTCTCCCATGTGCTTGCGGCACTTCCATGTTATGAAGAGGATGTTATTTATGTGTCACTGTCAAATCTGACAGCTGAAAGCTTTGTTTAGTTGATCAGCACAATCTCAACAGCAACAACTGTGACACTTCTAATACAGTGATATGGGTTTGTTGTTTCAGGAAGCAGCAATTAAGTCTAAAAGACATAGTGTTCAGCCTCTTCTGTCTGCAGATGCATTGAAAAGTTTAAAGGATTTTTAAGTAAGGTATTTAAAACGTGCTTACAGCAGCCAAGCTCTCTGCAAACAGGCTAACCTACTTCTCTGAAGCCACTTATAAAAATGTATTAAACAGGTTCTTTGTTATGTAGTAGTGGAGATGTAGTAGTCTTATGAGAATATTCAAAGGAAGTAGGAAAAGGTTGCACATGAAAAACAGAAACCTGTAAAGAATAAACAAGTTCTTCAGCAAATCGCATTACACCAATATAGCTCTAAGCAAAATCTATGGGAATTATGGCAAACTTCTGTGGGAAAACAGTCTCATGGAGGTGGGTGTATTCCTACAATCTAAGTTTAAGACACCGAATCCGGGTGCCTGAGTTCAGGCACTGGTTTTCCTGGGCTACGTGAACACTCGGTGCATCAGGAAAGCAGCTCTTGTGAGAGCAAGGCAGAGAATGTTTCTGCACTGATTCACCCCATGAAGAAACCCATTCGATACATGTTTATGTGTATATACTAGCTCAAAAATGCAAACCTAGATTCTTTTGAGTTTTTGGAGATATATAAGGACAAGATGACATTATTAGTGGATTTACTCTTAACCTCTTTTGTGCTTGATGCATTACAGTGTCACTCTTTAAAATGATCATTATACATGTTAATTTTGACCTTAAGAAGACACATTGTAAACAACATTAAGCAACTTCCTTGCTGACAGTGATTTTTCCTGACTAAAGAGGAAAGTAATTTGTAAGCCTGTACTGTATTAGACTAAACCCAGTGACTATGAAAAATCATCCTAAGAACGTTTTACCGCTTACGTGTATCTTACATGCTCAATCTGCTTGAAAATGGTGCACATCACCTTTATGTTAAGTGCAGGCAATAAAATAGTGGAGTTTGTCTTACAGCTTATTGTTAAATCCTAGAAAAGTGAGCTAAGCATTTGAAGAAGGTGAATCCGTGCTTGTGATATGTGTTTCTGAACTTAGGTTAAACCATGGGAACTGTATTGTACATGGGATGTCACCACACTGCTCTTTGTACTGCAGCACTCCTATGGCACAGGTGTGATGCTTAGCATTATGCCTTAGGTCAAACCTAATGTGTCAACAAGATGGGTTTATTGTTGATGTAACAAGACCTCATATCCAAATGATACAGGCTGCCAACTATCCTCCTTTGTCGACATAGTCTACTCAGTACAAGAAGGCCATTTGGCATGACTGCATCAGCTGGGGAGACATGAGGTTTTTTCTCATGTTGATATAACCATTATACCAACACACATGAGAAATAGGTTATAGTTATATTATAATAAAGCACTGGAAGATCTCTTCGACCTTAATGATGGACAGACTTCTGCAAACAAGCCAGTGGCCTTTTTTCTCATGTGCTTTGAAGGCTTCTACCTTTAATCACGGTCATGTTTCCGGCTTCTCAGAAGCTTGAGGTACACCTATAGCCTGACTCATCCTGGCTGGGCTGTCTGAACTGCAACTGATAATGTTTAGCAGTTTTTCCTGGGAAGATTATTCATCTGAGAAATGGTATTGAGATGATTACTCATCTTTGTCAGGTTAACATGAAACCCTTCTCTTACTGTAAAGTAAGAGAGTTCAGCAATGGAGTGCCATCGTCATGAATGACTTCTCATCAGACTGTCTCAAAACTGGCCCTTTTGAGGCTCATACAGGTGTGCAAGGAACAGCTTGTACTGTCTTCTCAGGTGTGATCGACACAGTGAGGCAACAGGGAAAGGACAGGACAGAGCACCAAAGTGTCCTCCTGGCTGTGTGGTTTTCTTTTACTTCATTAGCTGAATACTTCTCTCCACCACCAACAGAGTTATACTCAGTTTCAGGGAGAAGGCATAGCTCTGAGTCTTTTAGACTGATGGGCAAATAAGGATCAGCTCTTCCTGGAGACAATTCAAACTTGTTTTCTAAACAATCACATTATTTAGACAATGTGAAGACTGCTGGTTTGCAGCACAAGCCAGGAAGCTCTGAGAGACTTCCCTGACATGCTTTGGGGATTGCTGGTGGAATGTCTGAAGTTTCATGCTATTCAGTAAATATGCAGTACTTTGCGCTGGGTTTATTTTTCTGAAATAGACTAAAAATCTTAACCCTGGCTCTATAAAATCAGTGATAAGAGTAAGACTATTTTTTAAAAAAGTTATTTGTCCAGAAGCTTCAATAAAAATGTAGATGTTTAGTATGTGATGATTTTAGAAATTGAGAAATGGACTTTTTTTTTCTGAATGACTCCCAATTGAGCTTTTTAATGTGAAAAAAATTTGAAAACCTTGAGAAAGAATCCAGGTGCAATGTAAATGAGTGTAACTCCTTTAGCCATGGCAGGCCCTTAGTAAGGCGAAAAAACACTTCCAATTCTTCTGAGAGAGTATTACGAAATGTTATTCCTGCATTGTCTTCTAGAGCAGTGGACCTAGTAAAATAAACAAAACCAGCTGACTCCTTTTACTATAATATTTTGTTATGTTTGGTGGTGTTTTAGTTTTATTTTGTTGCGTTTCAGGTGAGAGTGAGAGGGGCAGTGTATCACAGGAAAAATGATTATTCACTATTGATCTCATTTGGTCATCATCATAATCGAGTACTGGCTGCAGTCTAGCGTGAAAGGAACTCTTTCCATGACTGCAGGAAAAGTGCTGTTTCTGTCCAGAATGAAACTTGCAGAATATGGGCGTGTTAAACAATAGTTTTTACTCTCAGGAGTACTCTTTGCCAACTATTTTAAATGTAATTTGAACACACACTGGGACAATGATAGTGCATCATGTGTGTGGCAATGCTTGTCTTAACTCATTAACTGCAGCAGTTCAAGCAGATAAGAGAGAAGGGCTGCAGTTTTTTGTTCATAAAAGCTAGAGTAATCTGTTGAATTCCGGGTGAGAGAATACATAAATGTTATAGTTACCCTTGGCAAAATTTTTATAGTATCAGTTTCTGATAAGCAGTGAATATCTTTTATAAGCTGAGAGTAACATATAGAATGACTCAGTTTCCAACAGAAGTCTTGCAGGCAACATTTGTCCTGCCAAGATATTCTACCCAACAAGGATTTCAGTAGGAGGTTTATGGTTTAGCTGCTATGCCAAAGGGTGCATTCATCCCTCACCTTCCCCCACCTTTTGTTAAATGACTTCCAGTTGGTTCAAAACCAGCATGGTGGTCATGCATATGGTTTCCAGGTGAACTGTGTGTTTTAAGTTTTGATGGATTTATTAGAGAGAGTGAGGTTATGACCCAGGTTTTCTAATCACACTGAGTACATGACAGGCATTGGAAGAGGACATGTCTCTCTCGGTGCACTTTTTGTGTCACCCACATTTTTTGTTGTCTGTCACTGCTGTTTGCATCACAACAAGTAATTATTTCATTGAATCACAGAATGTATTGGCTTGGAAGGAACCTACAAAGTAGTATTAAAGAATGTTTTCCTCATGTCCAGCCTAAATCTACCCTTTTCTAGTTTGAAACCATGACTCCTCATCTTATCATTCTCTGACCTTGTGAACAGTCTTCCCCAGCCTTCTGATAGGCCCCTTCTCAGGGATTGGAAGGTCACTATAAGGTTCTACTAGAGTCATCTTTTCAGCCTGAAGAACCCCAGCTCTCTCAGCCTGTCTTCATAAGAGAGGTGCTCCAGATTTCTGAGCATTTTTGTGGCCTCCCCTGGACACTTTCCAACATGTTGTCATCCTTCTTGTGTTGAGGACTCCAGAGAGGGACACAGCACTCCAGGTGAGGTCTCACCAGGGCAGAGCAGAGGAGCAAAGCAGTCACAGCAGTGTATTTACAGTGTGGACAAGGGAGGACTGCCATTGATAGGACACATCTGCAAGCACTTCTATAATCTGAACAGCCTGGAACTTGCGTGAAATGTATTTCCTATACACAGGTGGTCTAAAGATAACACCCACAGATTTTCCTGGTAGCCCTCCTGTTAGGTGGAAAGGATCCAGATACTGTTTGTCATAAAATTTTAGAAGTACACAGCTTAGTATGCGGATACAGACATTACTGCAGCATTATCTGTCTAATACAGTATAATAGAAACAACTATGAAAGTGGATAACTGCTGAGAATGAGATGCACAAAAAACCAAGGAGATCTGCTACTTCAGAGTTTCCTATTTTTCTGTCTGGAAAGAGTTCAGAAGAGTTAAGTTTGCTTGTATGTGAGATCTGAGTACAAGTATGTACTTGCAATCATTCCATAAAAATTAGCTTAATGCTGTGTATTTTCCCTGAGCAATACTTGCAAGTATTCCAGTGCAGGTGTAATAGAGGAGTCAAAGTACACTGCAGTGTTTACCTCTGTCGTGGGTTGAGACTGGGCTGGTCAACCAGATGGAAAAAAAAAAGTAGACTTTGCCATTGGTAACAGTGAGATCACACCTTTCCTCTTAGCCGGTTAGTAAAGCCTGTCTGCAACCATTTTGTTATAAAAGTTGCTGTTCTGTACAATAAAAGTGAAAATCCACATTTTCAAAAATGCTATCAGCATGTCTGGGACTTCGGAGGGATTCTGTTCCTTGAAATCCTACAGTAATTTTCTTTTGGAAGGAAAGAAGCCGTGACCATCACAACAGTAACGGGATGTAACTGGCACTGAGCCTGCTACTTTATGGTAGGATCTGCAGACATCCGTAACATGACTCACCTCAATAGAGATGTTCAAAATTAGTAATTGCAAGGTCTGACTATGCCTTGCTTGATCAACAAAGTTCAGGAGTCCCCTGTGTTTAACCATTGTTAAGCAATGGGATAGGCTGCCTGGGGCAGTGGTGGAGTCATCATCCCTGGAGGTATTTAAATGATGTGTGGACCTGGTGCTTAGGGACCTGGTTCAGTAGTGACCTGGCAGTGCTGGGTCAAAGGTTGGACTTGATGATCTTTAAAGGTCATATTCTGTGGTTCTGTAATAATGTTTCAGCAAGCCAGGTGAATTTACAGTCATGTTATTTGCATTGTATAGAGAGAAGTGGAAGCAACCAAACAGCCACCTTTGCTTTCCTTGTATTTGACATCTGTTCCTGTCTCCTGGGTGTTTGTTTTCTGAACCTGTGAGCATTGCTGTGTTTCCCTACACATCTGTGGATCTTATGGTTACTGGTGTCTGAATCTTCCAGATTGTGCCAGACAGAACAGAAGATTCAGAATTTATATGCTGTCCTTCATCCTTAGCCATCAAAGAATATGAGCAAAGTGCATTCAGCTCTGTAGATGAGAACGCTAAGTCACAACAGCATTGAATTAATACATACGATTCAAAGAGAGATGCAACTACAAATCAAAAGCACAGGACTATTACACGTTAGCAAACAGCACTCAGAGCAAATAGGGACCAGTTAACAAGTTCTATTTTCTTGTCTCAATGGTTTCAGCCAATTAAAAAAATCACAGTTGTGCATTTAGTGTTACAGTTATTAAA
Source organism: Upupa epops (assembly GCA_013397515.1). Lineage (NCBI taxonomy): Eukaryota > Metazoa > Chordata > Aves > Bucerotiformes > Upupidae > Upupa > Upupa epops. Next base: position 36,837 of record VZRI01008232.1, read on the forward strand.
AGTGATTTCTGGGGAATGTCAGTCCTTCTTTGAAAAGTACTGACTTTTCAAAAAAAGTGCTGACTTTTCAAAAATATTGGTAAGAGCATAAAGTCCTTTCTTATCTCTAGATAACAAAGTTGTATCTTCAAGACGTACACAGAGTGTTCTCATACCTTAACTAAGAGCAGATTATCTTGACCAGTCTTGTCTCCTGCTCTGGAGTGTTTGCACTGCCTGCCCAGAAGATTTAAGACATGACAGAACCAGAATAGATTCCTCAAAAACAGGGTCTGTGGTGACCCCTGCTATCCCCAGCAAGGTGTGTGGGCATGGAGCTGCTTTTAGAAAACTTACGTGCTGTCTTTTATCTGGAGGTTTTTGCTAACTGCAGCACCAGATCTCCTCAGGCCTTTTCACTTCTGCCAGCAATCCTGCTGTTAGAGATGTAGCTGGTCGATAAGATAATAGAAGAAGTAATTCACCGTATCTCTTAAAGATGAAAAGAAAACTTTGATATCTGCTTTATCCACTAGCATTGGGCTTAAACAGTAGCACAGGACTGTGTGTTGAGGTAACCAGATGGGTGTGCCTTCAGTTCAAACAGCAGAGAGAACATCTCAGCCTCATTTTCCTGCTGTTTCCGGGAGCTTCAGGCACTCTTTGCCAAGCAGTCTGAACTTAAGCACAGTGAACTTCCTTTATGGCTTAAACACTAGGTAAAACACTAGCCATCACCTTGTAATTCAGTTGACTCTGAGTGGCATCAGCCCACAGAAGGTACTGTAGGTAGTGTTTTCCTGTAAGGCTTTTGATGCTCAGAAATAATAATGAGGATAAGTTAAAATAACCATCAGAGAAGAGTGAGTGCCTGTTGATTCTCTGTGGGCGCTTCCTTAAGAGATGCTCACTGAAGAACTCTTTTTGAGCTGTGCAGAATCCACTGACAGCACACTGTACCTCCTGATCAGACATCAGAGGCAGCAAGCAGAAGTGACAGTGTCACCCAACAAGTCTGTTTTCCCTCAAATGCCAGGGGGAAATTGCTTGTCAAAGCAACCAGGTCTACATCCAGCATGACAGAGCACAATAGCATCTGAAGCTATCTGCTATTCTGATAATTTCTTGGCACTGACTAATGGTGGATTAGCACAAGCATGCAATAATTGCCTAAACTGTAACTGTCAGGGGAAAGGGGTTCTTTTTAGTAAAAGGCTGCACAGGATCTGTTTGATGTTTTTGTGGCCTGTCTTTGCTGAGGATGGGCTTAAAACTTTCAACCACCAACAGATGCAGTTCTTACAATAATAGGTACTGTGAGGAGTCTACAGAGAGCTGCTTTAAAATGTAATTAAAACATTTGAAATGAGAAGATGAAGCATAGAGATGCAACTGGGAATTAGCACTGATTCTTATATCTGTGTATATCTGTTTATCACTGAATTTCATGTTGTAGCACTATATGATCACCAGTAAGATATTTTATGATGCAGCATGTGATTGCAGCAATATCATAAGCTAATACATTCTGCATCAATTCTGAAGTCACTGAATGACAGCCACTTGTGCCAGAAATCTAATTAGTCAGGTTATTTCATTTCTTATGCATAAATGTTATTATGAAAGAGCAGTCCAGATCTAAAACGCTATGAGGATTTCTGTTCAGAGAAAAGGAGTAAAACAGTGTCTTTGCAATGAGCTCTTGAGAACCCAGGAAACTCTTATGTGTAAATGTCAGATACTTGCAAAGGCAGGGCTCCAAATGCTTTGTAGAGGAATGAAAAGGAAGGAAAAAAATGTGCTGGGAAAGAGGCATGCCAGAGGAGCAGGGATCTCTGCTAATCCTTTCAGTTGTTGGAAGGCTTCCTATCAGAAACCGTTCCAGCAAACAGATGCTGTTTAGAACATTTTGAAGACCATAACACTCTGGACCCTGCACCCAGGGCGAAAATGCTCTACTTCTGAATTACTTAAGCCTTACTGTGTCCTGTGGAAGGGGGCAAGCTTAAAACACACCCAGCCTGGCCTTGAATACTTCCAGGGAGGGGGCATCCACAACCTCCTTGGGATACCTGTCTCACCACCCTCATAGTGAGAAATTTCTTCATATGATCTAATCTAAATCTACCCTCTTTCAGCTTGAAACATTCCTCCTTGTCCTATCACTGGAGCTTCATGTAGAAGAGTCCTTCTCCAACTTTCCTGTAGGCCTCCTTCAGGTACATGGAATCCATTCAGTCCATGCACCGGTCCCTGAGCATCAGTGGGCTTTAAAGTCCAGTTCTCTGTTCCATGTGCTTCCAAGGCACTCCTCCATTTCCAGAGAACCAATTCCTACGGCCACAAATGTGGGGCAACTCTCTATTGTAGCAAACAATGGAACTCAGACAAAACCTTCCTTGCACTGATCCTTGAGGTACTCTGTCTGCTCCTCATGTTGCCATGGTGAGGTGGCTCTCATGTCTAGTGCAGCAACACGCTTTCCTCTCTGAACCAAGAACAAAAGTCAGGTCAGGAAGGAGGAACTGGAAACCCAAAATCGGAAGTGTCAAACCAATCCTTCCAGTTTTTTGCAAAGGGGAAAAATTTTCACAAGTTGCCATAGCACCTTCCCAATGCCTCAGGCCATGGAACCTTACATTTCAGACTGTGACACCCATTCTCTGTCTGTCCCAGTAAGAAGTGATAAAACACCATCATGATATTAGAAATACAGTAATGCTTTTGAATTACTAGTCAAATCACTCAATTTTTTTCACTCAATTTTAATTTATTAATTTTATTAGAGATACCATTATCAATTGTATATCTAATAAATAAAATATGAGACATATGTTCTGAGTAGGACTGTCATATTTTTCCTTCTGCTTTATTTTGCAATGAATTGAAGCTTTTGGAAACAAAAATTAAGTTTAGAGATGGGATATTTATGTAACAAAAATTACAGTAGGGTGTTTAATTACAAAACTGACGTATACACAATTGATTTTAATTTCATTTTGTGAAATAATACATTTAATAAAAATTGGAAAGTCTTCTTTTAGGTATTTAGTGAAGGACAGAGATATAAAAATATAATACCTGCTTAAAGAAGATACCTTTTGTCTTCTTCAAACAATATTAGATCCCAATCCTGAGAGGATTTGTATCGTTTGCGTACCTGAGAGGTTCCATTAACATAATGTGTCTATGTGTTTGCAGGATTGATGCCTAGGGATATAAGCATGTATCATTAAGAATCTGATTTTAAATATCTAATTAATCTCTTTCTCTTCATTTGTGTCTCAGTACATTTGTAGTACAAAATGAGCACTGGATTGCATTCACTGTGAGCAATTAAAAAATAGAATAGCATGTGTCCAGGTAGGCTGCTGTAATCCTACATAAAAGTCCCTGTTGAATAACTGAGTATCTTAAACCTAAGTAAGGCACTGAAAGTCATGGAAGGTTTTCCCTTCCCTAGAGGCTATTCCACCTCTCAGCAAGCATGTGCTATCTAACCCAAAGGAATGGGAGCATGTATGAATGTTACAGAAGATAGGCTGGTCCCTTAAAGAGAAATTCGAGAGGCAGACTGATTTATCATATGGATAGATAAAAGGCAAGAGTAGTTTTTGCCAGTAAAGAATGTCTATCAAGGAGCATTACTTTCTCTGCCTTCTTATAAATGGTCTCAACCAAAATGATGAAATCCTTTGCTAGCAAACCTCAAAGTTTGTACTGGGGGTAGAAGCTTCATTTTCTTGTGTCACATTGCTTACTGAGCTCAGGTACAGCACAAGGAAAACTCCACAGAGAAGTTGCTCAGTTTGCACTGGAAGACTTTTGAAATGATTGCAACATACATATTAAAAATGCATGTGCAGTTTTACATGCATGATTGCAAGCAACAAGCTAAATGAAGAGAAAACAGTAAGGAATTAATGTCTGAAATTTGGCTGTTATGTTGTAACTGTCTGAAGTATTGAACAGATGTTGTTTTTTGAATGACGCATGTTCATAATTTTTAAAAACAGACAATCTTGACAAATAGTTTCCTGCACAGCCAGGACACTGTTCTGATACAAAATCACATGTATACGCATGCACATATTTCTTTTGCATATTTTAGCAGGTTCAAAAACTCCTAGGAATACTCTACTAAACTCTGTGGAGATTCACACACTGCTAAATTCTGTGGAGAGACGTTGCTTATATTGTCTGAGGGGGTGGCTTGCTACATTTAATTATATGAAGTAAATGGGATATAAAGTAAAAGGAAGCAATTCAATTTAATATGTTACTCTAAAGTTCATATCTGCAATCAGCATTAGAAGATTATCTTTGACAGATCTATTTTCCATAGAATAAAATTGGTTTCAAAAGAACACTTTCTGTGTTTAGGTGTTTAAAGATTTGTTCTGGATTTCCAGCAAAGTACATTGACTGAGATGTTTTAGGAGCACAGTTATGCAGCATTATCTGTTGTGGAAATACTATACTGAATGAGAAACAAAACCTTGTAGCTTTTTATTTCCAAATACAGAAATATTTCCAAATTCAGTTTGAAAAGAAAAAGACTCCAGGGGGAATTTATAGTCACATTCCAATGCCTGAAAGGGGCCGGTAAGGAGGCTGGGGAAGACTATTCACTAGGGCAGGGAACAGTAGGATGAGGACATATTTTAAGGTGGAAAAGGGTAGATTTACGCTGGACATTAGGAAAAGTTCTTTAGTCTGAGGATGGTGGAGTTGCCTAGAGAGGTGGTGGAGACCTCATCCCTGGAGATATCCCTGCTTGTTGTTCCTGGGCCTCTGGGCAATCTGTTCCGGTTAGAGATATCCCTGCTTGTTGCAGGGGGATTGGACTACATGACCTTTGGAGGTCACTTCCAACCCCATACAATCTACGATTCTATGAAATCTTTCTGGTTTGTTTTAAAGAAGAAATGATAACGTTATTGTCTGTTCAACTTCATGTTCATGTGTAGTTTTTCTAGTTTTGAAAACCCAAATGGAATTTACTGTAAGGCGCTTGATATCATTTGGTTTATGTAGGAGTCCATACTACAATGGATACAAAAAGAAATGTGCCTAAGTTTAAGCATAGCTTTTCCTTGCTCAGTAGAACAAATGTAGGCCCATTGTTTCATCAGTCTTGGCTGAATGTGTGTCATAAAGTTTAGGGAAAAAATATTTCACAGAAGTACAAAACACTGAACTATTAACTTGTTAAGTTGTTAACAGTATGTGGAGGCATTGGAGACGGTGCTAACCTAATGATGGAGATGTTTTTGTAATTGCACTATACATTCTCATGTTTCAAAATATGGAAATTACACAAGAAATTGTTTTGACCAGGCTTCAAGTTTCTTCTCTACTGAAAAGAATTTCATAAATATGGGAAGCATTGTAACAAACAAGTTAAAAATAATCCGCTACTTAACTTTTTTTCTGCCTTAGTGTTTTCCATTGACTCTAAATCCAGTAGGGTCAACTTACAGCAGAAGTAAACTGAATTGTATTTTCACATCATAGAATATCTATTTTTCAACAGCTATGCCTAAAGTCGATAGCAATTACAATGTTAAGTAACAAGCAATGGTTTCTTTGAGGTTCTGGATGGGATTTTAGCTTGAAACAGTAAAACAAAGTATCCTGCTTGGTCTCTCTTAGACTATAAACTACATAAACCCAACAGGGCAAGTATCTTTACTTGTAAAACGGTGGAATTAACTAATTCTCAAATGACCTGTATAACTGTGTTATTTATATACAGAAACATGCAGACACACTCTGGAATTTCATTTAAAAGCTTGCTGTTAGCAGCTGCCACGGTAAACATTGCACCACACAGCCTGAAATGCAGAGCAACTATGAATATAATGTATGTGAAAAATCTTTCGTGGTAATTGCTAACATATTTACATTCATGCATTATGAAAATTTAGAATGGCATTTCACTTGCAACAGTTTAATTAATTTCAAAGTCATGGTTGATGCTTGAAGGTCAGTGGGTTGTCTGCGAATGATTTTAATGTTAATAAACTATACCTTTTCCCCCTTCTTTTCTCAAATTTGCTGAAGACCACAAAACCAAGAAAATCTCAAATGAAATTCAAGTTGCCAAATATTCCTCTGTGTTTCAGAGACCCATCCATATGCAGTATTTGCTTGCTTGGGTTTTTTTCAGGCAGGCTTTTTGGTGCTTTTGTACGTGGGATTTGGAGGCAATCAGCCTTCTGCACTGTATGCAGTGAGACTTTCTGTGCTCCAAGTTCATTTCCCTCAAAATCCCAGTGGCAAGGATTTAGTTTTGAGCTCATTCATCAAGACTTGATTTCCCCTTCACCACAGATTCTGATAGTTTGATAAATGTGGTTTCTTGTAGAAATTAGTCTTTCCTTCTTGATTATATGTATGCTGCTCCTTGTACTGTGTTCACATAACTTCCTCGTCATCCCTGACTTTGCTTTCCTTTTCAGATATGATCTTCTAATTTATTTTACTGGAACTTTTTTTTGAAACTGAGCTGGGTAAATATGAAGCAGTCAGCAATGACTCTAGCCTTTAAAAACTGATAGTTTGTTATGAGTGTTTGAAAACCTACTCCCACCCCTACATCTTTGCAGCCATTTCCAGACTGCAGGGTCAGCAGGGGCTGATAAAACTGAGAGATTCCCAGATTTAGATGCCAGAAGGGACCATTATGATAATGAATCTGACTCCCTGCACGGCACAAGCCTGACAGTGTTGCATCTTCAAAGAGCTGCTGCTAAGAATAAATCTGACCTTAAAACACTTCAGTGCTAGTCATAACAGTCAGCAGTTCTGGGAAACTGTATTATAATTTCTCAGATTAGATTTTTTGTTTGTTTTGGTACAATCACCTTTCTCTGAACTACGGAGTTTGCTTGAAGAAACCCATTTAGCAAGCCCAGACCAAGCCTGCCTGAGATTTCTCATCACTCAACATAACAGTCAACCAGAAGAATTTCCAATGTGCAACTGGAGGGTGAAGCAAGGCCCTACTGATGTGTAGCTGTAAGGATTCCTTGCAGAGGGACTTCTGGATGCTCAGGACCTCTGTAAATACAAGCCATTAGCCTCTGTTATTCTGTTTGCATGGCACAGTAAAGTACAGGAGGATACTCCCAAGAAACAGGGTGTTTTTACCTTCCCAGACCATCACCTTGGTATGACTGGACTGTTTGCAGTTAGAAAACTAATGAATGATGGGCTGACTCAGGTGTCCCTGCACAGGACAGTGGTGTGAAATGCACACACCACCTATATATATTCCATTTCCCAGATAAAGATAGATGCAATGTCATTCTCATATTTATAAAATAGTTTGCACTTCACATATTAAAAGCATTCTGTAGGCACTCAAGTGTTATTGCAACTAATTTAAGAGGAATCTGAAAAGCTTCTTAGGTTTTTTTTGATAGTTTTTCTGAGTTTTTATGACAGAATTAGCAGGCCTCAGGAAGTTTTATTTTTTTTAGTAATGCCATAAATTATTTGGAAGATCTTAGTCAATTAAATATATATTTTTATGTTATTATTTTCTAGAAGAATATTTTCTTTTTCTAGAAAAAAAAGCTTTCTCTAGGATGATTCACTTGCTTTTACAGTTGCTTGTAGTTATATTTATTCACAGATCTTTTACATATTTGAAAGATCTCTTATTCTTTGTACCCTTTTATTTCTGCTGAATATAAAAGTCTTGTGACTAAAAGTATTAGTCTAGGACTCAGAAGACTTGTGTCCAAATTCCTTGTGAATATTAGCCCAGAGTGATTTGTGAAGACATAGGTAGTTTGGGGCACTCCTGTTGCTCTTTACAACTTCTTGAGAGAAGGTTGTAGAGAAATGGGGGTCAGTCTCTTCTAAGTCACTAGCAATAGGACAAGAGGAAACGGCCTCAAGTTGTGGACTTGCGGTCAAGTTGGACTTGATGGCCTTGGAGGTCTCTTCCAATCTTAATGAGTCTATGTTTCTTACCTGTTGCATACTTGACAATTGCAAAATTGTTCCTGTGTCAATTAAGGTCACGTAGATTGTACTTTTTATGATTGATAAGTGACTGAAGTGTCTTTCAATCACAAACTGCTGGTCACAGTTGACCAAAAATTACAAATTCCCTGAAAAACTCCTTCCTGACAGCTGCACCTCATCTCTAAAGTGAGCATGGACTGCACCAACATGTGAGAGCAAGTTCAGAATTAAAAAGACTGACTCTGAAGAACAGCTACAGATACATTTTGAAGTGGACAAGAATCATAGAACAGCTGAGGTTGTAGGACCTCAGGGCTCTTCTACTCCAACCTTCCTGCCATGGCCAGTGACACCTCTCAACCAGACTTGGTTGCTCATCCAGCCTTGCCTTGAACATTTCCAGGGAGAGGTCAGCCATAATCAGTTCCAGTCTCTCTTGACACTTGCACTGAAGAACTTCTTCCTAAGATCTAGTCTAAACCTTCTCTCCTTCAGTTTAAACACATTTGCTCTTGTCCTGTCTCAAGATCACTTTGGGAAAACTCCCATTCCAACCTTCCTGTAGGTTGCCTTCAGGTACTGGAAGGCAGCTCTAAGGTCCCCCTGGAGTCTTCTCTTCCCTAGGCTGAAGAGCCCCAGCTTGTTCAGCCTATCCTCATAGCAAAGGTGCTCCAGTCCTTTGATTTTGGCCTCCTCTGCACTTGCTCCAACAGTTCTATGTCCTTCTTATGAAGAAAAAAGGATAAAAGCTGTTCCATTTCCACATCTTAATCGAGTGCTGTTTTTTTCCACGCTTTGCCAATGCAATGCTGCTTTGAAATGTTTTATATAACGGAAAGAAGCAAACATTAAAGCATTTCTTTTTCAGTCAGTACATGTGCACATGCATGCAACCCTCTGCATGCCCCAGAAAGCGGCTTTTAGTTTCAAACACATGCAGGGATGCTTGGCACTCTGGTACCAAGAGCTTTATTCACATGAGTGTGAAGCAGGCATGTTACTCAAGGGAAGATCTTTCCCGAGATCAGAGAAACACTTCATAAGAACAAAGGTTTATTTGAAAGACACTAGTTTGCATGAAAAAGCAGTTGTTTTCTAAAGTGTTATGGGAAAAAAGTGTTCACATCTCCTCTGCAGAGGCACTACAGGTTCTCATCTCCTTCCTTATTTCAAGCAACTCAAGTCACCTAGCACATAAGCTATTGGCATGCTTGCTATGTCTTTCAAGATCAAATTTTCTAGCAGTATGTGGCTGAATGCTAGTCCATGAGTGGTTTGGACAGTGATTTTTCTGCCTCTTGTTCCTTATGGTTAGACAGGTTCTGTTTTCAATGACAAATAAGTGATCTTCTCTTCCTCTCATATTTGCTAATGCTTGTGCTTCTCTTCAGCATGGAAATGTTTGTGGCACAGATAGTGAGTGAAGTCTCAAAGAAAGCTACTAAGGATCTGCAGTATGTGTCCTTGAGACTAATTATCCTCATTCTATAATCCAGGTGCCTGCTGTGATGTCTTGGAAGAAAACTCCTTGCCCTAGCAGGAGCTTTGCATTTCTTGCAGGTGTCCAGTGCGCTTCATGGTGAAATCCGGGATTATCATAGCCAGATGGAAGTATGGGGTGTGCATGTGTGTCAGTGCACATCAGGAGAGATATTTTATACAAAGTGGAATGATATCACACACGTGACATTGAGCAACAGAAGAAACTTTTACCTTCTAGCCATTAACAAAACCCAATTAATTTACCATGTTGGCTACTAGCTTAATTGAATATAAAAGGTTCAATTACTCACACACTGATAATTCATTTATTTCAATAACTGTTCGTTTTATTCATTCATTCATTAGTGCTTCCCATTATCCTCGTGAGGGTAAGAAAAATAAGAGGAGCAGACCATGAGAGTAGGATGATGGTGTCTGTCTGTGGCAATGGAGTCTTGATGGCAGATCTCTGTCCTGTAGCCAGGCCGTGTAGGCCTCTCTCCCCAGACGCATTCTAGGACTCTGATTTAAGAAAGTATTCTGAATACAACATACAACCTTTTACATTTACCTGGAAAGATTAGTAGATATTGAAGATGGACCATTGTGATTATCTGATTTGACTTCATCACAAAGATCAAATAGTCTTTCCTGCGGTTCCGCATAATTGCATTATCAAATTGCAGAGGATGAATTACTACTTCACCCATGGCCCTGCTGTTCGTAGAGCAGTGAAAGCTGATGCTAACAGCCTGAACAAAAACCAGGCTTGCCAACATCATTCTTAAGCTCTATGGCCTGATGATTGACAAAGGTGGTTATTAGAAATTCAGCTCATACAGAGCCTAAAAGATCAGTTTAGGCAAATCCTGTCAGAAAAAAAAGATAAAAGCTTCTTTTATTTTTTTTTAAACTTGTTTCCGTTAATTTTTATTCTTATCATTGACTTGCTAGTCTAACTGTCTGTAGAAGATTCACCTTGGAAGAACTGTCAGGTTTCTCTTAAAAAACTTTTGCAGCATTTAAATGGGACTTTTTTAAAAAAAAATACAATATTTTAAAGTATATTATTACTAAAAATTATGCCATTTTTCAAGTAGTAATAATTCTATTTGTAATTTTTTTCTGGTTTTCAAGTCCGCTTGATTGAGGAATTAAATTTTATTTAATTTAGTTAAATTAAATTTAATTATTTAGTTTCAATTTTCCATCACTTGACTAAGGTCTATGAGAATTATGGAATTCACTTACCTGTCTCCTTCCACTCTGCCCACAGGAGGTTTGAGCAGGGTTTATTTTTCAATTCCTTCCCTGGTATTTCTGACGGCTTGCTCCATATTGTAACCTGCATAAAAATTTGAATTTGTTTCCTTCCTGAGAAACTGCACATAATTACTTATTAACTAGATGAATTTTTTCTTATCTTTAGGACATTCTGCTGGTGCGTTCAGACTAGTCTGCAATTATTTTTTCCTTTTTCATCTCATCTGTAACAAATAATCTAGCATGCCAGGGTAATGGATTTCACCTGAGGATGTCAACATGATTTCCAGACAACAATTAATTAATTAGTTTCACAACCTGTCTTTAAAATAGGTGAAAATGAAATGCAGCCTGCCAGCGTGCAGTCATTAACAAAGTGTTGCACCATTAACTGTAGCTGCTTTATAAGTAGGTGGTGTAATAGTCCTCTCTCTGGTATCAGGAAAGGTGCCTGTTTCAGTGGTACAACGTTTAAAAAATTTTAAGAAGTCAATTAAAATAAACTAGTTGGGTAGTTTACGCAGAGTTGAGATGTGATTCTGTGCCATATGGACGTTCGGCACATGGACAGGCATGCATTATTACTGCAGTATAGGTGGTTTGCAGTAACTGAAATGCTGCGACAGGTGCTTCTTTGTCTAGGCGTGGTGTTTTTACTTACAAATGCATTTTACCATGGCACGTAGCTGAACTGAAAATATTTTAAGGATATAATTGTAAGGTGAACAGAGAATTTATCAGACAACTCCTGAGGATACTTCTTTTCTATTTATACAGGAGCATCTTCAGTTTGCCTTCATACTGACCTATGACCAGTGGTTTTAAACAGCCTGCATTCTGTATTTTTTTGGTTTAGCCAACCATATTACTGCTTGAATTGATTTACTTAAACAGAATGAGGTACATATGTAAGGTTTGGACATAGTGACAGTGAAGTAAATAGCATCAATAGGAAGCAGCAAAAGGTTTTTGTGTGTATCATGAGATGTTCCTAACATGTGCAATGAACTGTACTGTACACAGGAACACATTTTAAGCCCCCATTCAGTATTCATGGGTTTAAAGAGACAAGGAAGGAAAAAGACAAAGAAAGGGGAAGGAGAAAGAACAGAGGAAAAGACAAAGGAAATGGGGAAGGAAGGGAAAGGCAGTAAGAGAAGGGAGGGAGGAGGGTAACAGTAGTAGGTGTCACTAGTGATTTTGCTTGCACATTTGTGACAGCTTTAGTATCACTGAATCCCACAAGCAGCTAATCAAAACACAATCAAAATGTTTTTACAGGACGACTGCTTTAAACATTTGGCCATTAAGCAGTCTTTAAGCGTGTATGCCTCAAGTGTCTATTACTGACTTTTAATCACATGTATGAAGCTGAATACAAAAGCTGTGATAATGAAGACAGATGAAACAAGTAGTATTTTTTTAGGAAACTTACCATTCCCTAAAAGTATCAGCAGGCTTTTTTTCTATATCTGTAGACTCCTGTGTTGGTTTTCTTTTCAGAACTCACAGCTGAGCAACCAGCTTTGACATCAGGCTGCTTTTTGAATATTGGGCATAAGCATTATTTCCCTGGCAGTTTAAATAAAAATGACCCATGGTAAAGCAGGCAATTCTTTTGCTGTTTTAGGTGTAAACTATCCAGGTCTGCTAAGAGCAGTTGTAAAAGACACTTCTCTGTTGTAATGTTGTAATATTCCTTCTTAACAGTAGTAAGATCTTCCCACTTCTTTCCAAAGACTAACAGGACCCTCAGCTGAGGACTGATTCTCAGCTTTGGTACTATCTTTGCTGGACTGTGAACTAGGGGAATTTTTTAATCAGAATTGGTTGTAGTCTTAGTTGGCATTCTGTGAGCATCTAACAATGTCTCTTGCAAAGATTTCCAGTGTTTTATTCCTCTTTTTCTTCTGTATTTATCTCTGAGGTAAACTAGCAGTTTTCCTTTTGGCAAAAGAAGTTTTGTGTGTGTATAGAGGACTAACCTCTAACAGCTAATGGTATAATTAGGGCTCTTTTTCAGTATTAACTATAATCAGGTCATCCTTATTGGTCTGTAGACAATTTAATATCTTTTATTAATGTGCTATGGCCATCCAAAAAGATATCTTTTCACTTGCATGCAGTGTCTTTTAAGTTAGAAAATAATAATATATTAATGTAGTTCTGTTTCTTGCTGCAAGGTCACCCTGTCACAAGGCTCATGGATTTGCCAGTACATGGCTTGCAAACAACTTGAAACCATATGTTTTTTTATTTTTCTGCATACTAAAAATATCTGATAGACCCTCCTCATGACCTGTGGTTAACATACTACATATGGGCATTCAAATGACTGTCTTTCTGAATCACTCTCAAACCCATCAAGTTTGTGTGCCAGCTTGGAGCTACTGAAATCTCCCTGTGCTTAGAAACATAGGAAAACAGTGTTTTGTTCTTCTGAAATACCATCTACCTGTATTATTTTCCAGTGTCTGACATGGAAGCACACCTTCTACCTCTACCTTAAGCTCCTGCTTTTCTTTTTAGATTCTTTTCTTACATGCATCATGTACCTGTAGTATAAACTGATTCCTGTAAATAACAAAAAGGGATTTCATGCAAAATCACACAATTGAATTACATACTTATGTTTTACTTTAATATTTTTGAAATGCATACACATAATACATACATGTGTGCATGTTATATACATACCTATGCTAGCATCAGTATTGAACCCTGTGCTGGATATTCTAAACATGTTGTTCATTTATAAAATATGAATATTAGCTATTAGGCTATTCTCACTTAATTTCAGAAAAGTGTTTGCTATTAAGGTCTCAAAGACGACAAACACATCACAGCTCTTGCAATAGCAAAGTTGAAAGCAAAATTACTCTTCCCAGTCTAGAAAAGTGAGTCTGAATCATCACTTCTTCCTATAAATCTGTCTTTGACTAAGAGAATCATTGCTTCCAAGTGTCTAATTAATAAATGCTAGCAAAATTGGCTACTTTAAAGAACTGTGGCTTGCTTTTATTGTTTAAAGTCTACAGCCTGTAAATGTTCATTAATATTGAGGGGTTTATATACATTGTCTAGAGGTTTTTAATATGTAAAAGTTTAGGAAGTGGGGTTCAATGTTTATATACAAGATTCTTGAGGAAACTGTAGAGCAGTGGGAAAGCAGACAGCTCAAAACTTCATTCCATTCCTGATCTGAGAAACCCCTCCAAAATGAACTCTTAACTGTGGAATAAACCCCCACTCTCTTTTAAAGAACCATTATCGGGATTAACTGAAATCTAGGAGTCTTTCATAAGAAACAAGTTACTTTAAGATTTCTTGAAGGAAATCTCAGGAAGAGCCCTCAGAATTGTTGATGTTCAGTCTTGTTTACCTTGGCATGAAGATTATTTGTAAGCAGGATGAATTTGAATGGACAATTTTAGTATATTTTTAAAAACACTCTTGTACAAGTTTTCCATCCCCCCTGCCCCCCTCATTTTGGAGTGGACTCTTCCTCTGTTCTTCTCTGTGTGTGGCAATTCACACTTGTTATTCATACTTTCAAGTAAACATGTGATCATCAACTTGAACTTCCTTGGCTAGGTAGAAGCTAGTAAGGGGCATCTGCTGCTGTTACTAGTACTCCAGATATTTTGCAGAAGCCTCAAAACTGAGTCTGGTCTCTGAGGTTGTTGCATGACGTTTTCAATCCTGCACAACAGATCAAAGTTTAGCTATAATTAATATTGGTACTTCTAAAACAATAATTGAGGCTTATCACATGGTTGCTTATTGTTTGGGTAGTCACTAAGTCATTCAGATATGAATAAATAAATACCTCTGCATAAAAACTAATTTCAAATAAAAACTGTAACATTATCATATTAATTCAAATAGCCTGAGTGTTTTCTAAGCATTAAGGAATCCAGTAAGAACCCACATATTAAAGGTGCTAATACTCTTTTAAATAAAAAATTACTTCTGAGGCATTTGAAATTCATCACAAAGAAAGCTGGAGGCTAGAAAAGTGCCTTTTATTTGTTGTCAAGAATTTTCACTCTGGTGTAGCTGAGTAGTAGGCTGTCAGAAATCCTGGCACTTCTTCTCTGTTTGCTTTCCTCTTCTTGCAAGAGCAAGAAGAACAGAGAAAGCTCCCAAACATGTTCCCTCTATCATGCTGTCATGGCAAGGATTTTCTGTGCTATCTTATGTACTGCTCTGGACCTCTGCCCACTTCTCTTTGCAGTGTTGGAACACAGCCTGCTTCTTAAATTCAAAAGGCTGTTGGTTACTGATTACTGATGGGAACACTGCAAGCAGAAGAAGTGTTAATGTTGAACATTGTGAAAACTTACTGCTTTAATCCTGTGGGACAGTTCTTTGCAGATTCAAGTAATCTTTTCTTGTGTGTGGTGCACCAGTTGCTGGGCAGCCTCTGGTTTTGTTCAGATCCTTTCTTACAAGGGTTGGGCTTATAATAATGCATCATGAAAAGTCCCTCTGAAGAATGCCTAGCATATCTCCTTTACTCTTGTCCTCTCCATAAATTGCTGAAACTCAGTTCTGCACATGTGATATTAAATCTTCAGAGGAATTATAACCTCTGCTGCTGGCCACAGTGAGGTGGGGTCTGCTGTAATCTGGTCAGCTTGAGTCGAGTCCTTACTAATCCTTCAGCTAGAATATCAACTACCAAACCCATAGATAGAGATCGCATTTATAGAATTCATGTGACTCACTCCCATATGTTATGCAAGAGACTCGCCTGTAAAGTTCCCAATTGCATGAATTTGAAGAGGTGACATGAAAGGTCTCATTTTAAGATAGCTCAGCCTGCAAGAATTTTCTGAAGGGTAATGCAGAAGGCTACTGTACATTTTATCAGTACTTCAGGCAACTTTTCTTTTGTGCTGGTTTTAGTTTAATTTGCAGAAGACCTAGACCTGATCTTCTGATCTGTGTCTTTTAGAGGTATAGTAAGCTGCACAAAAGTTACCAATCAGAGCAAAAGGCAGAGCCAGAGTTATCAGGTAGTTATTAGGAGATAGTATACTGCAAAAAATGGGTTTTTCCAATGTATTTCACAGTTCATAACATCCTTCTTCGAGCTGCTGCTGTCACTGCCTTACCATTCTTTGCTGTCAGAATCAGAACATTTTGCCCATTACTGATAACTAGACAGTTTCCCGATCACACATCTTTCTTAAAAGTCTTGAACAGGTGAACTTTTGCCCTGTGGGCTACACAGTTAAACATAGCTAAACTAGTTAAAAAGTTATATAATCATGTATTCGATTTATATGTTTTATGTGGTTGCCTGCATTCATAATTTTCTGAGAGTATTTTGTATTGGGTTTTGATACTGTTTTGCAAGACATTTGTAGAACTGTGGTTTATCTGCATTTGTTTTCTGCACAGTGACTGTTTTCTTAGGAATTCTTATTGATGTTGTGAAAACCTAATATCCCATTACAGGGAAAAACTGTTGAGGTTGTTGCACACTGCTAATATGCATGTTGAAATACATTTGTATGCAATTTTTTTCATTTATTTATTTTATTTACTGTATTGAAACATTATGTAGGTGGCATGGGACATTATGTAGGTGGCATGTGACATGGTAAACAGGCGTGGTGATCAGAAGATGAATTCACTTCATGTATCTCAGAACTGATGGGGAAAAATGCTCTTTTGGAGCAGCAGATGGACAAGAGGATAGTGGGAGTTAGGAGACATTCCTCTGAGGTAGTGCACCTGCCTGGTATATTGAAGTGCCAGGCTTCACACTGTAGTTAATCGAAGTGCATGTAAAGAATGCAACAATGGAAGAGCATTTCAAAGTACACTCTCTGGTTATGGTCTATTGCTCTCTGAAGGCAGAACCAAGTAAATTAAATATGATCTCAGGGAGCCAAATTTGGTGATAATCTGTGACAAGTAGTGACATTAATTTCATGGAAATTGCATAAATATTGATAATCTGAGTATTTGGTCCGTTGTATTACTACAGTAATTGTAGGACAATGGATCTTTCACAGATGTTCTATCTAGATTCTATTTATAGGGATGGGACTTCCCCATTATAGTGCTCTTTGGCATTTAATCTTGAGACTTCTGATGTGCTACGGTTGCTATGTGAGACCTCAAGCAATTCAGCCAAGCCAAAGGTGACCTGAGATATTCAGGTGCAAATGGCAATGATTTCACAGTATGTTTTGCAGTGGAGGGATGAGTTGTGCAAAGCATTTCAAGGCTGTGTTTAATTTTGAAAATTAATCTAAAAGTAATGAATCCTCATCTCTGAAACACCCTGATGTTAGCAACGGTGCTATAAATTATGGGTACCAGATGATTTATTAGGATTATGCTAATGCAATTGTCATCAAGCATAATCTGTATTTAGACTCTCAGCCATAAACACCAGCATGACATCATTTTTAAAGACCTGCAGTAATCTGTGGGACATACTATATAGTGGGAAGGCTATTTGCGTTGATCACAAAGTACATCCCTACCTCTTTTATGGAGCTCACCCAGTGAGTTCACTGACTGCTACTAACAGCAAGATGTGCAGTACTGTATAGTCTTTCTGAACTCAAGCCATGGCCTGCCCAGATCCAAGGCAGTACCACAAGATGACTCAAATATCAGGGAAAAACTACACAGAAATAGTTGCTGTTTCTTCTGAAATGTGATTCTTCAGAGTTGGGGTGAGGAAGAGTATTAGAGTTCCATAATATTCCACAGCAATATGGATTTTTTTTGTCTCTGTAATGAAGGGTGACCTGAGGAAGCAGTTGGGTCGGAGTATTCCTCTTTTTTACAGAGTACAGCAAAGGAGATATTAAATGACACACTTTGCAAGAGATCCTTGAAATAAAAATAATTAGTGCTTGTGAAAGGAGTGAAGATGCTGGAGTAATGCAACTGTCAGTAATTCACTAGACTTGCAGAAGACTAGTAGTGAATAGTAGTGAAGGCCTTTCATTACATCTGTGTCTTAATTTCAGTACACACCCATTGAAAGGGTTGATTTTAATGTCTTGAAACTGAGCTGTGTAGATTAAAATCCATTGATTTTTCTTAGCAAAGTACTTATCAAAAATAGGAGAAGTGGAATGACTCATTTATTTCTTGGTATTCCTTATATGCTCTGTTTTCTTTAAGCCTCACAGGAAAGTGGGTAATTAAAATCAAACATAGCCAGCTCCTTCACATACTGTTCGCAGGGCAAGTGCTCCAAGGCATGCTAAAGATGCTCAGGATATGTTTAGTGATGCATTCATTTGTACTGTTGAAATTGACAACTTCTTTCTATCTATGCCTTTGAATAGAGTTAGTTTCTGAGAATGAAAACCGTTTAAGCAAAGACAATGCTCATGGGCCTCAATTAGCAACTCCTAGGAGCAACAACTAGCCATGTACCTTGCTAGAACTGAGCATCAGCCTCCATTTGCAGTCTCATGATATCCAGTGTCATGTCAGGCCGTACTTGAACTCCTGCTTTGCAAGAGTCTGCAGAGTTTTAGGGGGTATTTCAGCTCCAACTGTTTATTTTAACCTTCACAGTATGTGTGAGTCTTTCATGAAACCTGTCACTGGTATTTTATGTAGGACTGAATCATTTTCTGAACTTGGAGATTATTGAAAACTTTGTGTAAAAAATGCCTGATAGTTTCAAGATAATGATCTTTAAAATGTTACTTACTCAACATCATACTAATCAAATATGACAACTTACTGAAGAAACACATTTGAAGATATCTGCGTAAACATGTGCTACAATATTCTACTTATTCCTCTATTTAAATGTTCCTAATTTGTTAAAGAGATGCTTGAAGCTTAATTTTTCCATTGCAAACCATACACTTAATGTCAAGTTAACAGCAAGAATAATAGAATATGACTCTACTGGTGTCTTCATTTAAATCATTAAAAGTATTGGCTTTATTATGAGTAATTTTGTCCTTATTGACTTATGCAGATTTTCTTCTTCTGTAAGGATGCCATTGAAAACAAATCTTGACCTTAAGAAGCAATTGCTACTTTAAGAAAAGAATTGGTACATAAGATGAAAAATCAGTAGATACAATCCAAGATTATTTAGATTGAATTTTGGAGGAAGTGGACTGGTATAAAAAATGTTTTTCTCGCATCTTCACTCTCGGTTGATCACTGAAATGCTGCTGGCTACCTAATACCAAATTAGGCGGTGGTGGTTCATTCTTGGCCTTGATCACATAACACTAATCTTATGCACAAGAGGCGTTTGCTCTGTCAATATTTCTCCTCTCTGAAAATGTAAAACCAGTAAATATTCCAAGTCAAGGGTCATTTTTGATCAGGGTGATAATCAGTTTCTCATGATTTGGAAATTTCTCCAAGAATTCTAGTGTGTTCTGCAGAAAACTGCTGCACCCATCCGATGCCCCCTGGATGTGGTTGAATGGCCCTTGTATTTCCTATAAAAGCACTGATTCTTGCTTCTGAAAAGACTCTGCATTTTGGAAAACAAACACACTTTGGAAGGAAAACGGTAGTTTATATTGAAGCCTACTATATGACACTGGAGTGTTCTGTTGTGGGGGATTTTCTTGAACAGAGAATAGTGCTGCTGTACTCAAAAGGAGCAGAAATAGTGAAATCGGCAATTTTCTGATCTATGTTCTGCAGCTTTAATTCTATCGGGTTTTCTTCCATTCTGGATTTCACTATTATGTGGCTTATCACCCCCTACAACCACTTGAAGGGCCACTGTAGAGAGGTGGCTGCTGGTCTCTTTTCAAGTTGCACTAGGGGAAGGTTAGGCTTCACATTAGGAAAAGGCTTTTACGGAAAGAGTGGGCAGGCACTGGAACTGCCTAACCAGGAAGGGGTTGAGTCACCATCCCTGGAGGTGTTTAAGGATCATTTAGATCTGGTGTAGTGGTGGACTTGGTAGAATAGGATTCTTGGTTGGACGATCTCAAGGGTCTTTTCCAACCTGAATGATTCTGTGATGATTTTTATTCAAGTATGAGGGTGAAAATTTGGTCTTAAGTATCTGCCTAGTAGTGCACACTCATGCCACCGACTTACTGGCCTCGTTGCTTATTTCCCTCCTCCCTTCTTCATAAAGACAGACATAGCCATTCCAGTCAGTGTTGGCTTTTAGTTTTTATTACTGCTTTTTCTTTTCTGTTCTGTATATTTCCGATGTACACAATATGCCTTTGCACCCATAGACATCGCAGAGGTCAACACCTTATATCTGCCATATGAAAGTGAACAAATGATTTTTGGAGGCTGTGCTGTGGATATTGAATACTTAATGTAATCATGTCAGCATACCCTAAAGAATCCATTCAAGCATTTCTCTCTTACATTTATATAGATATTTGAATGTAGTGAGCACCTATTTCTAGAAGATTTTAAGGTTAAGAAGAAATTGGGTACTTCAGAGGGAGGGGGACACAGGTAATGAAATTGAAGCGAATGAGAACAGACTTTCCATCTTCTACATTATGCACCTAATAGATCTTGACAGATATTTGCTCAGACAGAAATGAAACACAACAGATGAATAAATAGGGTTGCCATGTTCAGGCAATGTTTTCCATCTCAGAAACAGAAGACACAGCCTGCAAGTGATGAGATCTTTAGAGTCAAGATAAACTTCTCTGCTTTGCAGTTTTTCCTTTCAAGATTAGATCAACAGAATTTGTGCCATTAAAAATCACACTTAGTTTTATTTTCAAAAAGTTACTAAAATACCTTGAGAATATTACCTGAGATCTTTGAAAGTACTTAATACTATTCAGTTCCTCCCTGACTGGTGGATTTGTAGACTGTTTTAATTGCAAGGTGACATATTATGGCAAGGCCAAGTCCTTTCATGTTTACAGCTTCAGGAGCTGTCTTTTCACCTTTCCTAGTGGCATTGGTATTTTATTTCTGGCATTTGTAGGTCAGCTCTCCTTAATATTTCCAGTGGTTTAAGTACATGTTTGACATAAGTCAGTCTTTTAGTTCTAAGCAAGGATTTAGTTCTAAGTAGGATTCAAACAGGTAATTCAGAATTCAAATCATCAGCCAGCCTTTGTACAGACTGACCTGCTTGAGAGCAGCTCTGGGAAAGCCAGCCTGGGGTGCTGATGGACAACAGGCTGACTGTGAGCCAGCAATGTGCCATTGTGGCCAAGAAGGCAAGTGGTCTCCTGGGGACCATTAAGAACAGTGTGGCCAATAGGTCAAAGGAGGTTTTCCTCCCCTTCTACTCTGCCCTGCTGAGTATTCATTTCTGCTGGAATACTGCTTCCAGTGCTGGACTTCCCAGCTCGACAGGGTGCTCCTGGACAGAGTCCAGCTCAGAGCCACTCAGATGATCAGGGAGCTGGAGCATCTTCATTACAAGGAGAGGCTGAAAGCTGGGGCTAGGGCTAGAGAGGAGGAGACTGAAGGAAGATCTGACCAATACTTACAAGGATTTAAAGGGTGGGCGCCAGGATGATTGGACCAGGCTCTACTTGTAGTTCCAAGATAGGAAATGGGGTAGTGGTCACAAAGTTTAAACATATGAAAAACCTTTTTCACAGTGAGGGCAACAGAGCTGCCCGGAGAGGTTGTGGAGTCTCCAACTCTGGAGACATTCAGAATCCACCTTGAAATGTTCCAGTGTGATTTGTGGAGGAGAACCTTCTCCTGCAGGGAGTTTGGAATAGATGATCTCCAGAGATCCCTTCTAACCCTTATCATTCTGTGACTGCATGACAGACTGGACATAGGATTCAACTGTGTGTGTGTGCAGCAGCATTGATCAAATTTTGAGTAAGCCCAAGGTTCTGGAATAAAATGAATGATTGTAGCTTAGCAATTACACCATTAAAGGTCAGGGATGGATAGTTTAAGGTTACAGAAAATGGTAACACATGATGACTATGAAGCCCTCTTTGATACTTGTGAAGAGCTTTAATGTGACTTAGCACCTGAGATAACTGGTTGGAAATTTTCACGAGGATTCTAGTGGATAAGAATATTATCATTAAAAGTGTCACAGGTACCTGCTGTTCCTCTGTTATTTTCTTAATGCATCAACATTAGTTCTTCCCAGTCTGTTAATGACACGCTAGTATTATATAATCTCCAAAATTTGTTGCCTGGTCCAGTGAGAAGTAGTTTATTGCCATAGGCTGCATGGAATCCATTCAGCACTCTTATCTTCTTGAACCAGGCTTTCCCTAGCTGAGGAGGTTTCGTCCCACTGAGACTACTGAATCAATATGGATCCTGAAGTCCTCAACTCCTGCAGCTCTTTGGTGTCTGCTTATGGACTTATCTTTCATCATCTTCTCTAAAGCTCAAGATTCAAGAAACCCCTTGTGCTAAAGTATTTTCTGATTGTTTTGTGTACACATTGCAGTTATATTTTGATGGCTTTCTCTCCCTTCATTCTTCTTAAATTGCCATTTCTTTTTCCTTCTCTTACTCTGGACTTCCCCCTCCTTGCATAAACTAATGCGCCACACATCCATGACATAACATTTTGCCAGACTTTGGTACTTGCAACAGTTGTCATGCAAACAGAAGATCTCAAAAAAGAAAAATCCAGTGAAGAGCCTTCCAGGTGAAGTGGTACCAACATGGAAAATATTGTAGTTTCTTGTTGTGTAAATAACATTAGTGTGTTAGCTGTCCTGCGGAAGCCTTGGTGTAGAGTTTTACATAAACTTTCTAATACACTAATGTGTGTCTTCTCTTTTTTTTCAGGTTATTGCCATCGTTATGGACATGTTTACAGATGTGGATATCTTTAGAGAAATTGTGGAGGCATCTGCTAGAGGGATTCCAGTGTACCTCCTTCTTGATGAGTCAAACTTCAGTCACTTTCTGAAAATGACAGAGAAACAAGGCTGTCAAGTTCAGAGGCTCAGGGTATGGTTTCCTGTGTTCCTGTGCATGAATTTGCACAACTCATTCCTCCCCATCCTACTGAAAAGGGACTGTTACTCAAGCAGTGATTGCCAAATACTGCTTTTTCCATTAATTAGGATGTATAAAAAAGGTAAACTCTCAGCAGAACCTTTTCTACACAAAAAATACACATTTTTCTCTTTAGAAAGTTTGTTTTCCTCATGTTTCAAAATAACAGTTATTCAACAGAATGACAAAACTTATCAAAGATTGCTTATAAAATAGCTGTCCATTATTATCTATTTAGGAACACTGCATGCTTGAAAAACTTGGTTTCTTTTTGTTTTTTCTGAAGTTAGATTGCAAATAGAGTCTTAAAGCTTCTGTACATTTAAATTGGCCTTTTAAATTTTGTAATTAGTTTCTTTTAAGTTTTTATCTATTGAAATACTTTTTAATGGCACAAGATTCTATTTTATTAATGTTTTTTCTAAAACCTGTGTAATTATGTCTGCATCTGGTAGAGACTGTTACTGTTGTACATGGAATATGTGATTTTTATCCTCTAAGAAAGATAAGACTAATGTAAACATTTTTCACAAGATGTGCTCTGATGCTCTAATATTTGACAGAAATTAGAATACAAAACCATGAGCTGCACTGATAAATTCTTCCTAAGTACTTGTAGATTTAGTGTACTGTAGGTAGCACTGAAGCAGCTCTGAGGAATTGTCAGAATGTCTCCGCCAAGCCCTGAGCACTGCCTTGGCACTCTGGATAGCTGCACATGCAATTCCTTGTTCGTGTAATTCGTTAGGCTGTGTTTGCTCCTGGCAAGAATACTATCAAAGGTCTTCTTAGTAGCCTGTTTTAAGAAGCCAGTCTAAAAAACAGTGTTGTGGTGTAGTTGTGAGCAGACTGTGCTCACAACTGAGCATTCTCACTGTCTGTGAGAATTTTAGAGCAAACCTGTATTTTATACCAGGCTTTGCCCTGGAGAGTTTAGATCATTGCAAGTATTCCCACCCAACTTTCCATGCTGGTTTTTTGTGTATGAGTGTATGGGATTGCCCTCTGGTGGCCTAATACACAATCAATAAGCAACTTTTGGAAAAAAAGGTATTAAAAATGTGTTGGGGGTTTGTAAACTCTGGTCATGATTGCCTTTGTGAAGTTAGTATTTAGCAGTGTTTCCTGTTCTTGAACTTGAGATGCCACCATTTACTGATTACTTGGGTTATCTGTGCCATGGAGATTGTCAAATAGGGTCTGTCTTTTTATGGAGTGAGGGTTAGCCTCACAAAATAGAAGAATTTAGGAGCCTTCATTTGAAAGGGTATCTTAAAAAATTCCATAGTATGTTTTTTCAAATTAATTTTGTGCTGTGTGTTTTCACAGCTGTTTTGAAACTTCGGGTAGATTTGAGGCTGTGTTTTTGATATGGTTTTATAGACCTGAAGGGTTTTATACTGTGGATGAAGGAACACCCACATTAGAGTAGATTTTGTACGGATTCATTTGGGTTGGAGAGGCTTGGGCTGGCCTCTTGTGTGACTTAATGTCTTATGTGTTTCAGTTTCATAATGATGGGAGAAATAAAATACATCTTTACTCTGCAAGGTTTGCTTAGAATATTCAAGTCTCATCAGCAAATGAAACACATGCTCTGAATTGCTAAGCAATGTTCCTGTTGCATGCTGGGGCTTCTAGTTTAGCTTGTAATAAAGCTATTCAAATTAAATGGTCATCTCATCCAAGTGCTACTCCCAGTGACTGTTGCTCTGAGAATAGAACCTTACTACTCCCACAGTAATTCTCCTGTGCTTTCGTGAGCATGAATCATTGAATAGTAGAGACTGGAAGGGACCTCTGGGCATCATCTAGTCCAAAGTCCTTGCCAGGAGCAGAATCATCTAGAATAGATTGTGCAGGAACAAGTCCAGATGGATTTTGAGTATCTCCAAAGATGGAGACTCAACAACCTGTCTAGGGGACCTGTTCCAGTGCTCTGTCACACTCACAGTAAAAAAAAAAGGGTTAGTTTCTTACATTTGAATTGAACGTCCCCTTTCTCACTTTACCGCCATTATCTTGTCATTTTATTGGACACAGAGTCTGGTTCCCTCCTCCTGGCACCTGCCCCTTTAGATATTTATATGCACTGATGAGGTCTCCCCTCAGTCTCCTCTTCT
Organism: Upupa epops; assembly: GCA_013397515.1. NCBI lineage: Eukaryota > Metazoa > Chordata > Aves > Bucerotiformes > Upupidae > Upupa > Upupa epops. Next base: position 61,613 of record VZRI01008232.1, read on the forward strand.
CTAGAAGAGCAACTGCAGGTGACTTTGGAGAAGTTGTCTCCCTTTCCTTTTTTCCTATGGTATCGAGGTTCAAAAAAACCAAAACCAATCTTGAACTTTTTGCACTCTTTGTTTTCCTTCCTGTCTGTTCAGTGACAGCAAGAAAAGGATAGAGCAGTACGGACCTACTTCTTTTCCTCAAGATACAGTACCAGCAACGTTGTGTTTGTTATTCTTTAGCACCATTGGGTTTCGCCCTGCAGGAGTAAAGCAGTTGCCCCTCACACCGTGCAGAAGTTTTTGTAAAGGTTTTCTGACTCAACAACTTCTCTGTCTCTTTTTCTGTTTCTTTAATCAGTTAAAAATTAGATGCAGTGATGAGCAAACTGTATTTTTTAGTTCAGGTTATGTGTGGAAAGTAGAGGATTTTATTCATAAATCTACATTAAATGTCTATGCTGATTTCCTCATCTGTGGTCTGACTGCATATCGGGGCAGTTTTCCTTATTTATTGAAAGGTAGAACTGAAAAATCAGATATATTATGTATTCTGTGATAATTTAGTGAATTCCTTATAGTAGAATATGAAATCAGGGGTTTCTGAGTCTTTTCCACAGCATTTCTTCTTCTCGGTAGTTTTTTACGCAATGTTCACTTTAACATCAGCAATGAATCTCAATTCAAATAAGCAATTCTTTTCCTGTGTTTTCCCATTTCTTTTCCCCAGTTTCACTTATCTGTTCCCTGGCTGTTCTACATTTAATTAATATGTTTTCTTTTTCTCCTATTCTCTACCTAATCTGCTTTTGCTTAACTTTGTTAGTGATCTGACTCCATCGATAAGAATTTCCTTTGCATAGAAAGACAAAGAGCTGCTACATATGTGGACTTTTTTCAAGTGAATTTTCAAGAGCTAATAGCTACATCTCTCTAGAATTTTTGTCCTAGTCCTGACCAGAAGCTGCTGCAAACACTGAAATAGGTTTGCACTGCAACATGGGTTACCAAGTCAGCAATCCCCAGAGCCATTAGAATGCTCAATGCAGTAACTTAATTTTGGATTAGAAACAAAGAACCAATAGAATCATAAAACCATTAAGGCTGGAAGGGTGCTCCTAGGTCATCAAGTCCAACCATCAACCCAACCTCACCCTGCCCAACAAATCATGTTCCCTGTTGCCATATCTACATGTTTTTTGAACACCTTCAGGAAGGGTGTTCCAATACTATACCACTCTTTCACTGAAGTTTTAATGTCCCATCAAAACCTCCCCGGCACAATATAAGGGCATTTGTCTTTCTATCACTGGTGACTTGGGAGAAGAGATGGGCAATGCTGTTTATCGCACAAGAAATCAACCAAGCACTTCAGGTGGTGCCAGATCTTCATGTTTTATTTAATGAGATGTGGCATGTGGCAGAGGCTTCATGCTCTGCAGAAACCTATTTTTGCCCCTCTGGTGATAATAAATTGTCATGCCATAGC
>VZRI01008233.1:0-21516 GCA_013397515.1 Upupa epops
TACTACCCCTTTTTTTTTCATTGCTATATTTGTAGAAGTTCTTCCTATTAGCCTTAACAGTGGTAGCCAGCCTGAGTTCAAGTTGGGCTTTAGCCTCCCTAATTTTCCTCCTACACAACCTGACATCCTCAATACACGACTCGATTGACCTCGTCCTTTTTCCAGAGGTGGTACAGCCTCTTTTTTCTTTCAAAATTTCCTTACTCATCCAGGCTGGTCTTTTTCCCCTATGGCTCATCTGCGACACACTTTCCATTTCAGACAGTGCCTTCAGCCACATGAAATGTGCCTCTGTCACAAATGGAATTTTCCATATCTTGAGACTCAGTGATATCTTGCAGGAGGTTTCTGACCTGTGTGTGTGCAAAGCTTCCTCACATATATCAAGGCCTTATGTGTAAAACGCTTCACCAAGACAACCCAAGACTCTGAAATCAGCTTACAAACTTGTTTATAAAATGCACTCTGGGTTTGCAGTTCTGAACAGTCACAGCTGGAGATGTACTTCAGTCAGTCGAGGGAGGTGATTCTCCCTCTCTTCTCTGCACTTGTGTGATCTCACCTGGAGGTGTGTCCAGTTCTGGAGCCCTCAGTATAAGCCAGGTCTGATGGGGCACTGAGTAACCTGATCTAGTGAAAGCGTCCCTAACCAATGCATGGGGTTCGGCACTAAATGCTCTTTAAGGTCCCTTCCAACCCCAGCCATTCTATGATTCCTCCAAAATTCAGCTTCCCAGGAAATCTGCTACTCCATAACAAAGACACAAACTGTTTCATAGGTCAAATCTTGCATGAAGCCCATGGGCAACCACTCCACCACCTCCTAGTGGAATGGACCTCAGAAGAAACCAGCAGAAGCAGCCACAGGTAAAATGAGACCTGAACCCTAGCAACAAAATCTACTAAGCTTCATCACTGGGTCCCCAAGTATGGGAAGAAAAAGCCATCCTGCACTATCCAAGGGGAAAATGTGCCAGCATACAAAGTTGGAGGAGAAGGCAAAAAGGCTCAGTTACTAAATATTGAGGAGCTAAGATGCAGCAGGTTGCTATTTGAAGTCTTGGTCTTGCTGTGAAAAAACCTCCATTCCCAATGTGGTCAGCTTACAAAATTAAAACAAGTTGTGGAAGCCTATGCAAAAGACTACAAACTGCTTTCACTAAGGTTTTAGCTTAAGCTAGTTAAATTAAGAACCCACCCTTTTCCATGGTTAATTCAAGGATACAGATGAAACTAGAAATCCATCTCCCTCCCACTCCTATCACCAACCTCCACAGAGAAATATTTAAATAGCAGAGATTTGTAATCTAGAACAGTGAGCAATATTCTGTGAAGGATCATCTAATTTAAATAAATCTCTCTCATTAACTCCCAGCCATTCTAAACCTCATCATCATCACCCGCTTTGCTATCTCTCTGATATCTCACACCAGATCAGCCCAATAATAGGATGCACAAATGCACAATCACAGATTTGTCGTAGTCAGTCAAATAATGTTTTTGAGATTTATTCTGAATACCAGTAAAATATCCTGTATTCTCTGTATTGGAGGGGTTTTTTTGCTGCAGCTGCTTTATCTAAGTGTTCTCTACTACTCACAAAGCACAGAATTACTGTATATTTTAAGTGTGTGCATGCAAATGATCTTTTTTCCTTCTGAATTCTTATGTGGGTCATTATTACAAAACAAAGTGCCTTACGACTTGATGCATCTGTTGTCACAGTGCCCCTCTCAGACAGCGTTAGCTAGTAAATCAGTAAATACCTAGGAAGTACCCATGTAGACAAGAAGCATACAAAAAGCAGAGCAGAACAGCAAAATCAGCAGCTCCATGGAACTGTGATACAAATTTGCTCAGCTTTAGAACTCTAGATGTTCTTCTGTGATGCACAAGGCTGAACCTCAGTTGGTTTTGAGATAATAACTTTGGGTTTGAAAGTTCATAAAGATATAATTCCCTACCAAATGTGCAAGCAATGGGTGCAAAAATGAAGTGCATTCACCCGGTGCCAGTTAATACAAGTGGGAACAAAATCTGGGGTGAAATGAGGATAAGCATATGCAGCTCAACTGAATATAGTGATAACCCAGAGAAAGCAACTCTTTTTCCACTCTGTGCCATATATCCAGCAGAGGAAGAGAGTATCATAGAATTGTTTAGATTGGAAAACATGTTTAAGGCCACCAGGTCCAAGCATTAACTCAGCTTTCTATTGTCCTGTTCCTTGATAGTTGTACGAAGTGAGAAGGTCTTCCCTGAGCCTTCCTTTCTCCAGGCTAAATCCCAATGTAGTGCCCTCAGCTACTCCTCACAGCACTTGTGTTCCAGACCTTTTCACAGCTTTGTTGTCCTTCTGGATGCACTCCAGCACCTCAGTGTCCTTCTGCGAGTGAGGACCCCAAAACTGAACCCAGGCTTCAAGCTGTGGCCTCACCAAAGGGACAATCCTTGCCCTGGTCCTGCTGGCCACACTTTATGACACAAGCTAGGGTGCTGTTGACTTTCTTGGCTACCTAAGGTCACTGTATTCAACCAGCTGCTGACAAATATAGCAGACAGCAATAGCAAATCAATCAGAAAGCTGCAGAGAATCATAGGGATTGGAAGGGACTTCGAAATATCATCTAGTCCAATCCCCCTGCCACAGCAGGATCACCTAGACCAGCACAGCACAGCACTGCCTGGATTCAGAGCTGGATGGAAGAGTAGACAGCTCACTCAGCTCCCCAGCAGCAGCTCTGCTGAAGAGACAGTTTCTGCACACTTACCAGATGGCTTCACAGTTTCAATGAGCCACGTGATGTGGGGTACAGTGTCACCTAAGCAGCATGAGAATGGACTAGATCATCTTTCAAGGTCCCTTCTGATCCCTAATGATTCTATGATCCCATATCTTTAACCTCAATAGAATAACCGGTCCCAAAAAGTAAGAAAAAAAAAAAAGAAGGAAAAAAACCACAGAGCCAAAAAAGCCCACAGAACGGTAAGAAAATCTACCTGTGAGTCTGACTTCTGGTTTCCAGAAGTGAAGAGGTGGAGGCTCAGGCAGCAGTTGTTCTGCACTTTCAGGTGGGAAAACTCAGTCTTGTGCCACCCGGCTCTGCTGGCTTTAGAACACCTCAAAGTCCTGATCATTCACACGGCACTGGTGTGAAACAAAATGGGATCACAGAAGCTGTAGATGTGATCACACAGCTGCTACTGCTTGCTGCACAAGTCCTCAAGAGGAAGCTCTCAGTGCTCCAGAAGAGCAGCTCTTCTGAGTTCCTACCCCAGTTCCTGAATCATCAGACTGAAAACCAATCAGCCAATGAACCCTGAAGTCCCCTTTGCTTCCCTTGGGCTCTACAGCCTTCTCTTCTCATTGAGATTGCAGGTACAGCTCTCCAAAGCTAGACTGCACTGTGTAACTGCTGCCTTGCAAAGCAGATTAAAAAAAGGGGAGTAGGTAATACAAAAGACAAGAGTATGTGATTTGTGTAAAAACAGGCTGTTCCAGGGGATATTAATTATTTGATTTGCTATTTATAAAGCACTTGTAAAGAGCTTGGTGTTATCCAAGTTACAAAGAGGATTGTCTTCTGCTTTAACAAACTGACAATCTAACTGACAAAAGGGAATAGACAAGGTACAGCGAGAAGTCAGTGATGAATGGGGAGTATTTTGGTTGTCTTTGGAATTCGATTGCTTCTCGTCAGTGCTTCTGAGCTAGAATTCTTGCTACAGATTGGCTGAGACACGGGCAAGCATGAAAAACTGTTGGTACTTTAGACCCAAACGTAATACTGAGAAAGGTCGTCAAGATAGGACAAAAAAGACAAGGTTGGAATTGCTATTAGAGCAGGGAGGAGAGGGGCACATAAGATGTAATGTGCACTTGTGGTCAGGAAGGCCCTTGGTCTCCAGGGGAGCATTATGAACAGAGTGGCAAGTAGGTCAAGAGAGGTTCTCCTTCCCTTCTACTCTGCTCTTGTGAAGCCATATCTGGAACACTGTGTCCAATTCTGGGCTCCCTCCCCAGTTCAAGAGGGAGAAGGAGTTATGGGAGAGAGCCCAGCATAGAACCAGAGATGATCAGGGGGCTTGAGCATCTATCCTATGAGAGAGGCTGAGAGGGCTGGAGTTGTTCAGTATAGTGAGGACAAGACTGAGGGGAGATCTCATAAGGACTTATCAATATCTAGAGGCTAAGCATCAGGATGATGGGGCCAGGTTCTTCTTGGTAAGACCCATCAGTTGGACAAACAGCATTGGGCACAAACTGGAACATAGGAGATTCAGTTTTCACACTGACGGTAACAGAGCTCTGGCACAGGCTGGGCAGAGGTTGGAGAGTCTCCTCTGGAGACCTTCAAAACCCACCTGGATGTGTTCTTGTGTGATCTGGTCTAGAAGAACCTGCTCTAGGAAGCAGGCTGGACTAAATGATCTCCAGAAGTCCCTTTCAACCCAACCATCTGTTAAGTCTATGCCTTGCGTAACCTGAAAAGAAATTAAGATGAGGAAAGAAAACTGCAGGAAGCTGGTACTTAGAACGTGAACTTCAGGCAGCACTGGTGTAGGAAACTGCAGTTAAGCTGATGAAAGACAGATCAGAGTTAACCCTGTTCTACCTAGGTATTACAGTACCCAACATGCCTACTCAGGAGACCCACACCTCAAGAAGGAATTCAGTATCAGTTGTTCAGTGTCACACTAATAGTTACACAGTTAGGAAATTAAAAATAAATTACAATGGAGTCATTTTTACGGCCAACCTCTCAGCCTTGGAAGTACATTCATTAGTAGAGGTCCAACATGTCTCAGGTCTTTATGAAGTTTGGCAGTGAACTAGCCAAGAGTTCCTTTGGCAATATAAAAGAAGCCGTCACAGATAGGCTTCATACAAATGGGGCTTTATTAACAAGTGTCATTCCCCCACACTACTCCCCCCCACCCCCCAGGTAAATCTACAACCTAGACCAGCCCTGAAATTACTTTTTCCTTTCTCATCACTTACTGGTGTTAAGAGAGAATGAAACACTGTTTGTTTATTTTCCTTACTTGATTAGGAGACTAATTTTTCATCAGTTTGGTGGTACTCCAAGTGAAAAGGACAGCAAATACATTCTTGCCAACTGCATGGGGTGGGATCTTTTTCTTCATAGAACACTTCACTGTGCCAGATGACAGCAGTGCACAGTTAATAAACAAATTAGACCCATACGAGAATGTGATTCATGCTCAACATCTTTTATTCCACTAAATAAGGTGGTACGTGGCTACTGAAGAGGCCATCCTCATACACAAGACCTCCAAAGGAAAATCCTTTCCTAGACTTCTGAAAAGCTCTTTTTCCAGCTCTTCAGCACTTAACAGTTGATGGGCAAAACATTTCAGATAATTCATTGGCTTTTTTTGCATTTAAACAAAAAAAAAAAAAGAGGGGAAAGATGCAAACAGCACTTTTGCTGTAGGATGTAGAAATGACAGTTTCCTCCTAAGCATGACTACAATACCAAAGGTCCATCACACACAGCACAGTTTGCACTCAGGACAGGAGGTGAGGAAATGGCTTCAAGTTGTGCCAGAGGAGGTTTAGGCTGGATATTAGCAAATATTTCTTCACTAAAAGGGTTGTCAATGCCAGGAAATGCTGCCCAGGATAGTCGCCATCCCTGGAAGGATGCAAAGGACATGATTTAGTAGTGACCTGGCAGATCTGGGCCAAAAGTTGGACTTGATATTAAAAGTCTCTTCCAATCAAAGAGATTGTGAGATTTGATTGACACCCCTGTTCAAACACTACTATAGCAAGGGCTTTACGTTAGGCAACAAAAGCATGCTCAGTCCATGCACATGAACGATCACCCTGGGACCTCACATGCCCTCACTCAAAGCAAGCAGGTGCAGCTGGCACACATTTGTGGTTGTACCACAACAGCACATCACAGGCAGACACACACAAGTTTCTAAATGAGCACCTTGTTTCTTCTCCCTTCTCTCCCCCATGCCAGAAGCTCTAAGGGATGAAGGGGATTATTGCAGAAAGCTGGCAAGATTGTTAGTGTGACTGGGTTAGGAACAGGCACTCCAGGGGACACGGCAGAGCTGCCTCCACAACTGATTCCACTCCTGATCCACTCTATGGACATTGCCAGTCTGGTTCTTTGGTGTCAGTGCTCCTCTTCCAGCCAGTTATCTTTAAAGCAGCAATGGGCTCACAGTAATTCTGGCAAGAAACAGCCTATGGGCTTGAATAATACCTTAGTAAACAAAAAACAGGGGGCTGATTTTACTAGCATCTGCCATGCCAAGAATAAATCCATATTTTCACTTTAATAATGAAGAATTCCCACATAGTTAAACCTGTTCATATTCTTTAAAAATATGTGCAGCTGGAAGAGTGGCACGTCGTCGCTCTCTTTCAGAAATTTGTTGGATCCTTACTGACACTTACGATCTCATCTGAAGGTCTATTTGCAGAGGCATTTCCCTCAGGGTGCAAGATTCTTATTCTTACCCTGTCTCTCTTGCTTTATCCCCTTCTCTAGCAGAGCCCCTCAGCCACATCAGGCAAACAGTCTGCAGTGTGACCTGCCAGAACTGATCCAAGCCTTGAGCCAGCAAAAAACTGATTGAAGAAAAAACAATCCTTTTTATTTTTAACCTGAATGGGAAGGAGTTCCCCAGTTTATTCCCCACCACTACAGGTGTATCAACACACCTGAGGAAGAATCAGAGCAAGCCAGGCTGAAGCCTCTGCTGATGGGTACAAGTGTAGACGTAGGTATTTTTAGAAGATTAATATTGGAGTAGGGGTTCTCTCACCGGGGAACTCTTGAAACATCATAAAATGGACTTAATATATATTCCTTATGTTGTTCACAGTTTCTTTTGCCAGTTTGGCTAATTATATGATATTTAAGTTTAAACATATGTTGCCTCCCTTGCAGCGAATCCTCTCCTCCTACATGATACAGCAGTGAAGTCATCATGCTGACTTCAAGCCGAATCCTGCACCCTCTCAAGTAGGTGGGCAATTTTAGTGCATCTGGAAAGGAGTCCAGCCCTGAGAGTAGAGTTGCCTGCTGCTCCATTGCCACAAACATTCTGAAACACTCCATCCAGGTACCATACAGTAAAGAACTGGCATCACTTTCATCATCACAGAATTACAGGATAAAAAAGGTTTGAAGAGACCTCACAGATCCTCAAGCCCAATGGTCAACCCAACCCCACCTTGCCAACTACACCATCTTCCCTAGTGCCACATCTATGCATTTTTTAACACCTCCAGGTGTTAAATGCAATTCCACCACTTCCCTAGGCAGCTTATTCCAATCCCTAACCACTCTCAGAGTGAAGAATTTTCTCCTGATGCCCAATCTAAACCTCTCTTGAGGTTGAGGCCATTTCCTCTTGACTTATCACTAGTGGCCTGGGAGAACTGGGAGACTGACATCCGCCACTCTGCAGCCTCTTTTCAGGCAGCTGTAAAGAGCAATACAAGCTACCTTCAGCCTCCTTTCCTCAGGCAAAACAAACCCAGTTCTCATAGCTACTCCTCATAAAACCTGTCCTCCAGGTCCTTCACTGCTCTTCATTGTGGGCATATGGTTCTTCAAACACATTAAGAGACATTCGGGATGTACTTGCATCAGTGTGAAAGGTGAAGGAGTTTTACTCTCTCCCTCCTTACACACCATTACCAAGCGACTTGAAGATTTTTCTATTGTATTTCTGCCTACTTTATTCTATCTAATTTATTTTAAAATATTTTTCCTTTATTTTTATTTTATTTTTCTTAAGAAAGAATAGATAGCATATAAAAAGGAGGAGATTCCAGATGGAAAGAAGCTGCAAAAGACTAAGACAAGAAAAGCACTCAGAAGGAAAATAAACCCCAACAAACCTCTAGTAACTGTGATGTGCTGGAGCAGAGGGGAAACCTCCTTCAGTCAGTGCCTTCCTCATCACAAGTGCCTTTAGTAATCAGTGCGGCTGACTAACATCGTAATAGCTGTGTTTCCTCAGCTTAACACAGCAGAGCAAAGGATTTACAGGGAAGAAAAGACAGCCACTGAAAACAGTGGCATCACATTAACATCAACCCACAAACCCAGAAGAGCCACCTAATTTTCAGGACTGTTGTAGCAGCAGCAACTCAGAATTCATGTCTGTACAAGATGAATAAACCTGGTCTGACTGGGATTCAAAATCCTAACGGAAGGAAGTTCATCTCAAATTGTGTTCTGCAACAGATGGGGGGAGAGATAGAAACAGAGGAAAGAAACATGGCCTAGTTAAAAACAGCAGTAGGTAGGAACACACTGCAAAATGATGTGCCTCCCAAAGGACTTTTGTTTTTACGGTTTATACACACATACCCACATGTTGCTGCTCAAAAAGAACTTTGAAAATAAATCTGATTTTAAGAACTGTAAATGGAATCAACACGTGAGAATTTAAACAGTCAGGGCAGAAAAGACTGAAGTCTCAGAGTAAAGCATGAAAAGGAGCAGCCAGTACTGGCTAGTGTGGTTTAGCGGACTAAACCAGAGTCAGCACTGATGGCTGTAATTCAATCTGTGGATGTATTTTACACCAGTTCATGAGTCTTGATGCCACGAGGACTTAGAAAAGCACGGTTTCACCAGAAAAAAAGGTACTTAATAAAGCTGTTATAACAGAGAAACACGTGTGACAAACTCGGAGGAGCACTCCTTTCTCAAGCTGATTAGGGAATTCATACCAAACATGGGGAAGGGAACTTAAATTATTGAAAGAATTTAAAAGATGCTGTGTTACAGCAGCTGTTTCATCTATGAGTGAGTAGCAGGAGCCAGCAATGTCACCATTGGATGGGAGGAATAATAAAAGGCTGGGAATGTAGGCCTGGTCAGGCTAGCCGTAGCACAGAAGGTAGAACTAAGCCATGAGTTGGGCTTTGAGGAAAGCCATGGAAGAAGCTACCATTAGCCCAACTCTAAGAAGACTTCATCAGACCTAGTGCTCCATTAGACACTGTCCATCTGAATTTACATGGCACCTCCAACTGTACATGAGCAATAAATTCTACCTAGCGAGCAAAACCAGCACTTGGAAACGTCCTATATTAACATCCCATTTTCCTTAACTGCCGTGTTGTTCAGGGAAGTTTTTCTATCCTTTATGCGTCACTGTAGAATTTAAAATATTTATAAAGCAGCATAAAAGAACCTGTAAGCTTCGCAGTTACAGCAAAAGCAACCGGCATGGGTTCATGCTTTGGGATGTTTCTAAGCTCCCTATCAAATGCATACAATTAAGTTACGATCCATCCTTACCAGGCAGGAAAAAAGCTTCTTTTTCAGTTGAGCCCCTCACTAAAGCAGGATTTGGTAACTCTTGATCTTCATTACCCCATATGGACACACAGCACTTTTTTTTTTTCAATTATTTTGGTTAAGTTTCCTTCATTAGCAGAATTACCTAACCCCCAACGCTGCTCTTTCATTGTATGATCAGCACAGGACTGCCTGCAAATGAACCAAACAGCACTTCACGGAGGGACTCAAGAGTTCTATGTTCAAAGTAAATGTTCACAATAATTTTTTATTTTAACACTTTGATGAAAATGTTAGAGCAGCCTGAATCTCTCCTACCTACAAGACTCCTTGAAACTTCTCTGACTCTGGCTTTGTGTACAGTAAAATCACATCCTGCATGTTTTGGAACAGAAGTCAGATAAGTTATGAGATGACAATCTGATTTGCAGCTGTTTAACAAAGCTCACACCAGACTTTTCCTTACACTTTCTGCTCCATTTACTTCCTGCTCTCACAAAACTTGGCTGAACTTTGCATCTTTGGGATCTCTATTGCTCTGCTGACTTTGCTTGAATCAGCTGACAACTCAAAAGTTACTGTAGAGGGGAAAGAAGAAGAATGACACAGACCCACACACAGCAGTCACAGAATGGTTTGGGTCAGGAGGGACCTTAAAGATCACCTAGTTCCAAACTCCCTGTTGTGGGTGGGGGACACCTCTCACTAAGACCAGATTGCTGATCCAACCCGACCTTGAACCAGGGATGCAGCAAACACAGCTTCTCTGGGCAACCTGTTCACACTCACAGCGAAGAATATATCTCATTTAAATCTACCCTTTTCCAGTTTAAAGCCATTACCTCTCATGCTGTCACTACAAGCCACTGTAAAATGTACCTCCTTAGTTTTCTTGCAGGCCCCTTTCAGATACTGGAAGTCTACAGTAGGGTCAGCCCACAGCCACCTCTTGTCAAAGCTGAACAAGCCCAGCTCCTCAGCCTGTCCTCATGTGTTCTAGCCCTCTGATCATCAAGCATCCTAAAGCTTTGGCTTACAGATCCTGGAAACATCAAGTAACAAAGGCAGCCACAAGTGAGGTCCTCCCTCTTCTATATGTGATTTCAGTCTGTACTTCCATTTCATTGTACACATTCACTTCAGTTCCATAAAACATGGCATTTTTAATCAGCTATATCGTTACTAGATGTTTTAAACAAAGTTCAACAACTGTATAACCGATCTTTCTTACATTTCCATCAGTTATTTGAATAGTTATTCCCACTCTGATTCAACCCTTCCTTTCATGATTGCCTAAGTGTAGAGAGAAAATGAGAGCAGTAAATCAAACAAAGCGCTTGGCAGGCAGAGACTGGTGAGATCACAGTGAGATCCAGGAACAGCACAGGCCCTCTCACACAGAAAAGGCTTGTGGAGTCCCTGTGCACTTTCAGTAACCATCATCCGACTCAATGAGCAATACCAAGACAGATACAGCCCTCTGTGGAAACCAGCTGTTAACTGGGTGAACACCCAGGGAGCTGATGGAATTCGCAGCCAAAGATTTGCAGCTCATGTGTCACATCATGTAATCCGGTCGGTAATACTTACTGAATCAATAACACCAACGTAAACCAGAGCTTTTTCATCTAATCCCACAGAATCCTTAAAGGCTGGAAGAGACCTCCAAGATCACCACGCCCAACAGTCAACCCAGTGCCATCAGGCCCACTAAACCACATTCTCAAGTTCTACATTGTTTCTGAACACGTCCAGGGATGATGACTCCACTATCTCCCTGGACAGCCTGTTCCAGCCCCTGACCATGACAGAGCTTAGAGATAAAGAGTGAGAAGTAGGGGCACAAAGTTCCCACTAAGAGTTTGACTACACAGTGAGAGTTTCATTTCTCTGATCGTCCATCCTCAGACTAAAAAAAAAAACAAAAAAAGCCATGAAAAGTTTTATGGAGTCAAAAATTATATATATATATCTATAAAATAACAGATATATAAATAAAATAATGCTTGGTGAAGATGTGCTTGTGGCCCAAGGAGGATGCTAAAAGAATTCTTTGAAAGCATTTGTGATTCATCTGGTCTCAGTAACTCCTCACCAGTGCTAATGTGCTTCGGAGAGATAGAAAAGCTTGTGCAGGTATGACAGAAACTAGTAGGCATTTATTAGTAAGCTGCTGGCTTCACAGACTATTGTGTAAAGGACCTGCCAGCAACCTCCACGCACTGCCAAAACAGCTAGAACACAAGTGATATCTGCAAACATCTATTTCTTCCTCATTTTTTGCTTGCCTCCACAGTAACACCAGTAGTCAAAGCAAAATGCTAGGTGGTTAAGTCAGCGTGGCTCCTCCACAGCAGCAAGGGTAACTGAAGAATCTCAGTGAATCCAAAAGCCATGTGATTTAAACTAAAGAGGTGCTTGCTGCTTGTTTCAGAAGAAGTTGATGGTGATACTGGGTTGACGGTTGGACTTGATGATCTTGAAGGTCTCTCCCACCCTTAACGATTCTGTATCTACACAGATCTATCCACACAGACCAGCACAGCCAGGTGGGTTTTAAGTTCAAACTTCATCTTGCAGCTACTCCTACTCCCTCCAGCAGCAGCTAGCTGTATGGAGAGCAATAAAACTTTATTCTCTTTTAACATCTGATTCCACAGGTCTTGCAACAACATTTAGAGAAGATTTTCAAAACCACAATCCCCAGCATCGTCCTTTTACCATGCAGAAGTCAGATCAGCATAAAGGACTATTGAATTTTGTTCATTTTCAGCTTTCAGCAAAATACACTGCCATCTCCTAATTACCAATTATGCTTGATCCTTCAAAGAGGACCCTCCAACAGAAAGTGTTAGGTTTTGATTCTGAAGAGCAACTAAACAATCCCAGCAATGATACTCTAACTGCAAGCCAAGAGTGTGTATCCAGCCTGGTCTTGGCTCCAGACCTCCCTCCACACCCAAGACGTCCAGCTGCTGCAGCTGATGCATCCTCACTGCGAGACAGATGTTACCATTTTCGCAGCACAGTGGATTTCTGAAGTGAACAGTAAATCATCTACTAGTGGCTTCATCTATTGGTCTATGCAAAATTCTCAGGGTCAAAGGTCAGTGAAACTAAATGAAAACCAGTTGACTTCAGACTTTATCCACCCACAGTTCCTGTGAAATTTACAGGAACTCAGCCTCCACCTGTAGCTCAATGGCTAACAAGAAAAAAAACCGAGAAACCAAGGCCCTACTGCCCTACCATACCCTTATGTGTTGGCACACACATGCATGGATATAAAAGCCAAATAGTTTGATTAAAAGAATGCTTCCTCAAGGCAAATAACAATCTGTTTTCTCCTAAATAGCAACAAAACATTCACAGGATGAGTTCCCAAGCTGTTTAGAAAGTAGCTATTGTCAGAAGCATTGCTGCCTAATAGGGGTGCTTCTCACTGGGTTTATAGGACCCATGAGGTAATGTTCTCCATTGTTATCCGTGTCTGTACTACAAAAAAGGACTATGACCCTTAGTTTGTGCAGAATCAACAGGATTACTTGAACAAAAAAACCCAACCACATTTGAGTGTATACTTAAATGGGAATAAGCATCCTTCCCACTTCAGATCCACCCACCCACCTTAAGAGACCCAGAATAATCTAGGATTGGCCTTAAAAGCTCAAGAGCTACCTTACTCCCACTGCAGCCTTCTGGTAGACAACCCATAAAGCTGCCTGCTGAGCACTCAAAGGGGCTCGGCAAGTGCAAACAGAAAGGATGGGGAGGAAATAAAACCAAAAGGACATGTGAAAGCCCAGAGCTAGGCTTCTGAGAGCAGCTGGTTTGTATAGCTCTGGACCTGCAGGACAGCCCAAGCTGTGACAGGGCTTTCCCATTCACCCGTGAGGATGCAAAGGTGGTTAATGAACATGGTATGATCCTGCCCTGTCACCAGCTAGAGATTTTGCATCTAGCTAGACAATGTTTTATTTATTATAAGCATGTATGCCTGTATTTATAAACAAGCTGTGGAGGAGTGAGGTGCTACAGGGAATAGTTACCTGATGAGTATGTCCTTAACTATCACTCTTCCACTTCGCAGCAGAGACAGTTCTAAGCTATTTAACAGCCCAGCAACATTCAAACTCAATTCTCATATCCCTGACAGACTCAGCTTGAGTGGCCGAGCCTGGGGAAACTCCCAAAGTACACAACTCTGTGTCACACAGGCACCAGTTATTGAACTACAACACCAGGAATCACCAATTCCCTGGTTCAGGCTCATCTTGCAAAAAACGATGCCACCTAAATAAACTTGACAATAGCCTCCCTTCTCCTTTTCGGGCTTGCTAATGTGTTCTGCTTGCTTTATTCCTCTCTTTTCCTCCTTTGTTTAACCTTCCTGTACTATGATCCAAAGTTTCAAAGATTTCAAGGTCCAGGAACCTTTCTTTGCAGTGCCAACTTCTGCCTTTTGATATAGCCCCCACTACGCCCCGCTCCTTCCTATACTACACTCCGTTCTTTCAAGAGCAGCATTTTCTGTTGATAGTGCCCAGAGGCCAGGAAAGCTCCTGGCAGTGTAACACAGACAAAGAGCCAAAAACTGAACAATCTCTTTGCATTTTTTTAGAGGAAAAATAAGGAATTCCAAGACATGGCTTTGAAAATAAGAATTAAAAAAAATGCCACTGGCAGTGGAGATTTTTAAATAAACACATGAGAAGGTAAGGGAAGAACTGCTCCCAAGAGCATGTAATGACAGGGCGAGGGGCAACAGGTTTAAGCTGGAAAAGGGTAGATTTAGACCAGACATTAGGAAAAACTTGTTTAATCTGAGAGTGGTGGATCACTGCAACAGTTTACCCGGAGAGGTGTTGGAGGTCCCATCCCCGGAGACATTCAATGCCAGGCTTGATGGGGCCCTGGACAATCTAGGGGTTGGACTGGATGATCTTCAGAGGTCTCTTACAACCCAACACATTTTATGATTCTATGAAATTTTCCCTTCCAAAGCAGGCAGGTAGTGATACAAGGGCTTTTACCAGTGAGGAGCATCCACCTGTCCTACTGCCCTAAAATGCTCTGTAGAAAGGAAAGACATTAGTGTGCGTGTATGATACACAACATAACACACAAAACCTCAGTAACCCCACGCTGCTTCCACAGGAGCACATGGCAAGGCCAAATGCTATGAATTGGTGGCTGGGGTTGGATTCCTTTAGGTCCCTTCCAACAGCAGTGATTCTGTGAAATTTCTGCTGGTTCACAGAATCATAAACAGTTTCAGCTGGAAGAGACCTTCAAAAAAACCTCTTCCTAGCCCTATTTAGCACCATTAAACCCTGTCCCCCAACACAATATTTACTTGTCTCTTAAATAATTTCAGGGATGGGGACTCAATCCCCTCCTTGGGCAGGCTGCTCCAATGCCCAAGTGCTATTCTTCTCAAGTCTTGCTCTTCTATTTACAGCCCTACAAGGCAAGCCATGGGCAACTGCCCAAAGGTGCTATTTTTAGTTATACCTGACAATGATTACAGCAGAAAGATTCATTATGCAACCCAAGATCATAGTGTACAAGTGGAACTGTAGGTTCTAGGACATAGCTACTCTACCAACACAAAATCAGGTCCTTCTCTCCCTAAATGTGATTACTCTGCTTTAGCACCGTATCAGTGAGAAAGAAGCAAAAACCTCTTCCCTTACAGTATCCAAATTGCTCTACAAATAGCAAAAGCCTTTGCAACTGTGACATGTCTCGACTTCACAGATTTGCTGAATTCCTCAATAGGGCAAGAAGTAACTGAAGACCAGTGTTAGATCTTAGATTAGAAGTTGGAATATTTTAACAACAGACAACCATTACTCGCACAATTCAAGGAAGGTGCTTGAATCCTTTTCTGAAGTCTTTCTTCACTCAACACTTCATCGCTGAACTGTGAATCCACTGACCAATTCTCTGCATCATCTGCCTTTTGTAAAAAACCCCAAACAGCAGCCCAAAACCTCACATTTTGTTCAGTTGTAAGCGTAGAGATCCAGACATAAAACCAGTATGAGCAAAAAAGAATTAAGAACACCACCAAGGATTCCTATTTTTCAGCTAGATCATGTGCTATTAATGACTTATCTATAGACAACCCTCAGTAACACACAGCTACTACTAGCCAAGAGTCAGAGCTGTTGCCTGTAGAATTACTGAAACAATCAACCCTCTTTTGGTGAAGAAAGACATCGTTTTTTTCAGACAATCTTTCAGTACACTCTGTTAAGAGCTTGTGTCAGGGTTCAGTTACACTTTAAAACCACCTTTGTTCACATCTGTTGACAAAGTATCTTCTATAAAAAGGCCCTTTTCTTTGACTTTGTGTTCCAGAGGCTTCACGCCAGCACCAGACTTAAGAAATAAAAACAAACAGCCGATATCTCAAACTGAATCTAACCATCAGACACTTTTTTCATTGCCTTCAGCATAAACTAAAAGAGTTACAGAGTCTTTACCTGCAGCTGGTATGTAGATTTATTCAATACACATGCTGGACAGTTGGACATAAATGGCACTGCTCTCAGCTCCTCCTAATATGTGGTGGGACCTCCTCTACCACCCAAGGAACTGCTGTATCATCATTTGGTCAAAGAAAAAGTTCAAGTTAGGCTAGATCTACAAAGAATTGATCACAGATCTTCTCTGAGAAGTTAAAATAGCTTGCAAATATTTACCCTTATGTCTGCCTTCCACCCTTGTAGTTTTATGTTGAGAAACAGAAAACTTTGAGGTTGTTCTGAACTAACTGCTTTAGGTCATTCGTACCTATACACACACCTGTGCCTCAGTCCCCACTTGCAACTTCTCCACAGAATGGGTGGGTATCCATGCTGACTGTACCAGACTGACTTGTCCTGTTCAGCAAATACCGTGGATTAAGATAACCTAGCTCTCACGAGCTAATGGTATTACAACTGATGTTTTCAGTGCTACTTTTGTCTGGATCTATTGTTTTGACTGGTTTTTTTAAAGATACTTTTCTCCCAAAGCTTCTCTTTAAGTAGTGCCTCTTTATCCCCTCTAGTGTGCACGTGAAATCACACCACAAATGGGCCACCGTCCTTAAAACACACAGCTCTGCTGCCCTTTGGCCAATATGGGCAAAACAGTTACTCACCTATGTAGCTGTAAGCACACTGATGCCTAACCATCTCACCACAGACCATAGAATCATAGAATCATCAGTGATCGGAAGAGACCTCGAATGACCATCTAGTTCAATCCCCCTGCCACAGCAGGACACCCCAACCAGGTCCAGGAAGGTTTAAAACGTCTCCAAAAAAGGAGACTCCACAAACAATGGTGAGTCCAATGGAAACAGACGAGGATGAAGAAATCGTTATATGAGCCCTTCTAACTGGGGTTATGCCTACTGGTCCTTAACAGGATTCACTCCCCACAGGACATGTGAATTCTCCTCTTCATCCTGTGGTACTGGAACTTTGGAGAACAGGTGTCCTGAAGATGCACTTGCTTGAGACACCAGTCCCTATCTGATGCCAAGACTGAAACTACATCCTTCCACCATCAAACCAATGACTTACCACAGCTCTTCCATCACAACAGAGCTGCACCAAGTAATTCCATCACAGCTACATCTGAGAAACACAACCTGCAGCAAAACACATTGGGTGCTCCCACAATTCAAGCTCAGGACATTAGCTGTCAGAAAACTATGCCAAGCCAGCTTTATCATTCCCAAATTAAATGAAAGCCGCTGGTTTCCTGAACTACTCCAAACTGCTCAATGGAGAGACTACCTTTCTCTTCAATCCTTGTCCACAGCTGGAGCTGCTTTGTCCCAAAGGAACAGGACATTCTCTATAAGGGGCCCTCTGCTCTGAATTTCAATAGATCAAGAGAGAAAGGCCTCAAAACACGAAAGCGCGGCTTATCCCCTCAGCCAAGATTATGGGCACCAGTGAACACAGTAAGAACAATTATTTGGAGACAAAGGATCCACAGGGTTGACTAAGGTTTAATTTTCTAGTCTAGTTTGGTGGGAGGGAAATCTGACTGCTTTCTCCCTTGTACCACCTTTAGGTACAGAAAAGCAGCCCATAGGCCACACAGTTGTCTTTCTTCAACCTTCCTGTTATACAAAATCAATTCAAAGCTACAAGCCTTGCCATCTCTAGAGTGAGATGAAAACATTTACAAGATTCAAGAGTTTGGAAAATAACTGAAATAAAATCTTAAAAGCCTACCCGTCTAATGTATTTTCACACACTACCACCAGATCGGGGAGGTTTTGAACCCTCCATCCAGCATATGAGCCAGGATATCAATTCCAGCGCACTTGGGCCACAACAACCCCAAGCAACGCTACTGGCTCGGGGAAGTGTGTCTGGAAAGCTGTCTGGCAGAAAGGCCCCTGGTGGCAGTGTGCCCATTGGCAGGAGAGCCAGTGGCATCTTGGCTTCTGTCAGCAATAGTCTGGCCAGCAGGAATAGGGAAGTGATTGTCCACTTGTACTCCATACCGGTGAGGCTGCTTCTTGAGTCTTGTGACAAATTCTGGGCACCACAATTCAGGGAAGACATTGAGGTGCTGGAGCAGGTGCAAAGAAGGGCAACGAAGTTGGTGAAAGGCCAGGACAAGTCTGAGGAGCTGCTGAGGGAGCTGAGGTTGTCTAGCCTGAGGAAGAGGAAGCTGAAGAGAGACCTTATCACCCTCTACAACTACCTGATGGGACCTTGTAGAGAGGTAGGTCCTGGTTTTCTCAGAGGTCATTAGTGATAGAACAAAAGGGAACAGCCTCAAGCTGCACCAGGGGAGGATTAGGCTGGGGGAGGGTAAAAACTTTTTTAGTGAAAGAGCATTCAGACCTAGGAACAAGCTGCCCAGGGAGGGGAGGGGGTTGAGTCACCATCCCTGGATGAGTTTAAGGATCATTTATAGTGGTTAACTTGGCAGAGTAGGGCTACTGGTTGNGGTAGGTCCTGGTTTTCTCAGAGGTCATTAGTGATAGAACAAAAGGGAACAGCCTCAAGCTGCACCAGGGGAGGATTAGGCTGGACATCAATAAAAACTTTTTTAGTGAAAGAGCATTCAGACCTAGGAACAAGCTGCCCAGGGAGGGGAGGGGGTTGAGTCACCATCCCTGGATGAGTTTAAGGATCATTTATAGTGGTTAACTTGGCAGAGTAGGGCTACTGGTTGGACCTCAAGGGTCTTTTCCAACCTGAATGATTCTATGATCTGGCCCAAGACTACTTTATTTATGTGTTTGTTTTGAAACAAAACACAGATTCAATTTGGATTTAAAATTGGAGAGATTATTTCCTTCCCTTCTCCCTCTGCACACATCTCTCCTTTATCATGTGTTTTCTGACTCATTGGCAGCTGCAGGGGATGAAGTCTTTGAAACCTCTGTCTTCCAGAAAATCATCCCAACATGGTACAACACTACCAGCTCTTGCTGTTACACTAGCACGGTCATGCTGTCCCAACAAGCCAAAGTAGCTGAAGGAAAAACACCGGGATATTTTTCACAGGTCAAGAAGTAAAAGCCCTGGTCACTGCATAGTAGAAAAGTTTAAGAAAGGTGCTGCCTGTGTAGAATCCACAGGCTAACCTGAGCAATACAAACCAAAATCACCAGCATTTCAGACAGAGGGAAGAACAGATGACGACGCTTCGATAAGTCAAGTCCAAGTACATCAGAGAAAAAAAGCCAGAAGAAAGGCTCAGAACAG
Source organism: Upupa epops (assembly GCA_013397515.1). NCBI lineage: Eukaryota > Metazoa > Chordata > Aves > Bucerotiformes > Upupidae > Upupa > Upupa epops. The sequence goes on from VZRI01008233.1 coordinate 19,046, forward strand.
CACGGGGCAGAAAAGATTAATTCTTCCCTTTCCAAATGTCATGGCTTTGTACAATTGGACATGCAAAAATTTCACTTTACGTTAAAAAGATATGAAAATTATTCTTTTCAAAAAAGGCTACATAAACAGATCTATCTCTACTGGTAGTTACAACTCTAAGTGAACACAGCCTAGTATTTTTGTTCAAGATGGGGAGCATTTTTCACTCCCTTCTCTTCCTTTCCTGCAACTAGCACTAGCTGTTGATTCTTTAATTGCTTGCCATAAGGAAGGTTAAAACTGCATTAAGTGGTCCCAAAGTGAGTGGACTTCACATTTTCTTTTGGCTTTGTGGTGGTTTTTGTTGATCGACCTTTTACTTCCCTGCCTTTAGTCTTTTCGAGAGTACTTAACACCCACTGTCACGTTCTGTCTTTTGCTCTCCACTGCAAGTTCCCATTTGTACAAACTTTTTGTTTGTTCTGGGGTTTTTTTGCATGAAAAGATAAAGAACAAGAAATCTGTAGGGATACCTATAGGAAAAGATATTCTAGACCTACAGGAAGAGAGAAAGTGTGGCTCAGAATCAGACCCTACAAGCTAACCTGAATTCTGTGTGTTCCGTGAGCAGAGGAGATGTCAGAGTACATGTGAAAAGGGGCAGTGGAAGGAGGAGTGAAAAGGTTCATAGGTGGAATGTATTTGAACCACAAGGGGTTGAGTCTTCACACTTGAGTCACCTGGTGCTTGAAGGAAGGGGAAACAAAACAGAAAAACTGGGAGGGAGAAAACCCCTAAACAGACAAACACCAATAGCAAAGCATTTTAAAAGCCTGATGACCAAAGGATACTGGCTATCCTTTCCAGAACACCACCACCACTACTCACATTTGGGGAATTTTAATTTTTTGTGGAGTTGGTTTGGCTCAGTGTTACTGAAACAAATTTATCCAGAAGTCCGTGCACTGAGCCAACACTGACCAGGTCTCAATTTTCAGCTGAAGCCACAAGCATTGCTATGAAAATTAATGGGCAAGGCAGTGGAAAAGACTGTATAGGAATGGAACAAATACCCACATTAGCACCAGGAGGAAAAATTCTATTCTATCAACCTGTGTCACAGATGTTTTTCTCCTCTGAGAGGAAAAATGTGCAAATTTACTTTCCTGTCTGGCCCAGAGGGTGTTATGTGAGTACTTACAAATTCCTCTTCACTCAACCTCAGTAGATTTAACATCACTATTCAAATATGAAGCAGCAATTCAAAGAGTCACCCCCACGGCTGTAACTCCAGCAAAAATAAATTAATTATGTAGCCTGAACTGCTCACAGGAGGTATCTTCACCAAGACCCACACACCACCTCACACTTTTGCTGGACTACATGATACATTTACGTCGGCTGAAGAGAAAGAAGCAGTGAATAACTGTCCAATGGCCTTCTTGGCCACCTGAGCCCACGCTGCTGCCTCATATTTAGGCAATTGCCAATTAGTACTCCCAAACATCTTTCGGCTAAGCAGCTTTCCAACCACTCTCCCCCAAGTCTGTAGCTTATGTATAGGTGGTCAGCTTCATACATTAAAAAAGGAAAGATCCACCCGGACCATTTTATCTGTGTTCATTCACAAGATCTTGTTTGCAAAGCCCTGGGAAATGAGAGAATCTTCAAGTGCACATCTTTTCCCCGTAATCAAGAACTGGGAGCTTAAAGCCACCAGTCTCCAGCACCTGAGTTTTCTTAGCCGCACTGACCCATCCTCCTATTCAGCTGAAGCAAACCCAAGACAAAAAGCCAATTATCATATGTGTATTTGTGCTGCTGATGGAATTACTCAGTCCCTAATGATGCAATATTTCAGAGATACTTGGACATCCCATCTGCCCCCGATAAATTAGAGCTGTACAATAAATGTTTTGAGCTAGAGACTTTAAAAGAACACTAAGGAGGCAGGTACTTCAGCCCACTGCTTTTCTTGCAGATCTTATGTAAAACTGAGTAATACATTCTCTCCTGAGCATCCCTTAGGTTAAGGGCTGGATAAAGTTGGTAAAGCCATGAGAATTAGGATAAATAAATAAATGCATCAAAGAACAAAAAAGGTAGAAGTGGCAAACATAGAAGAAGAAAAGATGAGGAGACTTTGACTATGAAAAAAAGAAAGCAGAAGGAAAGTAGAAGCAAACCATGTTCCCTAGTGCCACATGTACACGCGTTTTGAACACCTCCAGGGACAGCAACTTCACAATCAACCTGTTCCAATCTCTGTTCCAGGGCAGCCTGTTCCAATCTCTAACCACTCCTTCAGTGAAGAAATTCTTCCTGAGGTCCAACCTAAACCTCCTCTGACACAACTTGAGGCCCATTTCTTCTTGTCCCATCAATAGTGACCTGGGAAAAAGAGACCAGCCTCCACCTCTCGACAGCCTCCACCTCTCGACAGCCTCCACCTCTCGACAGCCTCCACCCCTCTACATCCTCCCACTATCGAC